>JAVDPK010002130.1:275826-294348 GCA_034780415.1 Cichlasoma orientale
ACTCACCCACTCACATAAAAACACACACACACTCACCACAACTATCCACACACACACACACACACACACACACACACACACACACACACACACACACACGCAGTCCTGGCTAGGCGCACCTCTCCAGAGCCTGAGCGCTAGTTGTCTGGCTGTCACTGTGGCATGTTGCGCCAGAGGAAGAGGAAAGTGAGGCTGAAGCGTGCTGTTATGCAACCCACCAAGGACGACAACTGTGTCTCTTGATGACACACACACAAACACAACACATACCCACCCCAGAACCCAAAAACTCACCAAGGGCTGGGTCTGGATTACAGCTTTTTGCCTCTTTGTGTGGATACCAGACACGAGTGCCATGTTGCCAATGCAAATGCCAGCCCAGATGCCAACCAGTGTGTGTGTGTGTGTGTGTGTGCGTGCATATATAAGTGTGTTGTGGGCAGGAGAAGAGTGACAGCTACAATGCACACACAAGTGGCGCGCGTTTGATTGGTGAGCAAACAAGTAGACTGGCATGCATACATACAGCCGGCAATGCATTGCACAGTTTGGCACACGCATGCACACTTACACACTCACACAAACACGAATGTGCACACGCGCGCACACACACTGCATTGTGACTTTACGTGCGGGAGCTAATTGTCTCTCTGGTGCTTTTTGTTTTGCCATTATGTGCTTTCTCCCTCTACTCCCCTGTTTAAACGGAGATACTGTTCAGCACTTTGTGTGTGAGCGTGTGCATGGGTGCTTGTGTAAATGAGCGTGTGTGCGAGTGCAAGCATGTATGCCATTTCAATCCCCTCACTTGGACGCCCACAAAAATGCTTGTCCTGAAAGAGTCCTGCTGTTGATGTGATTGTTTTATGGCTGTTTCCATATTTGGGCAGATTCAATATTCTATTCTGCTGCCTCGCTTGCCAACAGCTTTGACCACGCTATTTGCCCGTCCCCGTCATTCAGGAATGCTCGGGGCCCATTCAAACCTAAACACAGCTTGTGTTTATACCGGGAGCCTCGTGAAACACTGCGCCTGTTAATACACTTGAGAATGATCCTAAAACAAATAACTTTCAATCGTCAAGGTCAGGGGACTATGAAAATATGCGATCCTTGTGTTACTCTTGGTGGCGATGTCGAACGTTATGAGCTCGGCTGGCAGTGGAGCATTTTATGGAGCCCATATTAGGGTTGGACGGTGATCAGGATGTTATTGAATGTGTGTCTGGCCTGCTAAATCCGTTGACTGGATGACAGAGCCAACACCGTCAGAGAGGGCTAAACACTGCTCAAAAGTAGATTTTGCTGAGCCACAGCTCTCTCTACAGTCAATTCACCTCGTTTTAGAGCTGCGCCAGCACAAGCGAGAAGTCATTGTCAAGTGGGAATAAAGGAGTATATTTTCTGCGGGCGTGACAGCCCAGGGAGGTGTCCAAAACTGCCTGCATTATGAGCTTAGTCTCTGGGAAACTGTACTCTGTTGAGCGTGCACTGACCATGCACAGGTGGCACGAATTAAATGAAGAAGCTGTGAACACGGCAGCTTGAAAGTACAGAAGGAAAGAGCGCACGCCGAGCTGCGAGAGTGCGGACTAAAGAAGAATAGAAGAGCTACGCCATTCGCCACAAAGTAAACAACTTCCCGCTCCCAGCACTGACAGGAAACAGTCCACCAGCTGTTCTTTTTGCATACGTTGATTATTCTTTCTAAGCACACGGGATGAAGTGTATTAGGAAGCACTTAGCCACTTAGCAGTAATAGCTGAGCCGCTCTAGAGGCGGGCTTCAACTTGGCTACAGGATACTGGACGATGCATTTAGAGGGCAGGACTGCTGCTCCTGCATGAGGCTGAATTTGCTTTGTTCAAAACGGCTGCAGTCTGTCCGCTATACGCGCGTTCCCATGTGAAGTGGAGCTTTTTCCAGTGTGAGGTTCCCAAAATTGTGTTCACGTGCACTCTCTGTCTGTGTCTACTTTGAAGCGTACTTCAGCTATGACAAAACTCTTGACAAAGAGGTCGTCTGTCGGTCATTCAGCTGCGTCAGGGCAGCTTTGCTTCTGTTGCCGTTTTGGCTCTGTCGTTGAGCATGTTGTCATTCGATTGCGTTGTTATGACTGTCGTCCTGAGGCCTGCACCATAAACACGATTCAGGCTTTTTGTGGTAACTTAATATTTGCTCTCGGTTTTAAGTGCGGGGTTGGTGATGTCACAGCTGGCGCGCAAGCACAACCAATGTGGCGACCATAAACTAAGCTTAATTTTGTGATGCTGGTGACTCCTTTACCTTACACAGTTGGTATTTTTGCCAACTCTCCTTCCCGGCTTTAAACAGGCTACATGCATACTGTAATATTATACTACTGTACAGCTCTTTTCTACTCACACAAACCCACAGCGCTGATTTGGGTTGCTTTCAGTCTGCATTGTGTGTTTAACCGTTCTCCCGTCTTCCTCAGTCGCCCTGCTGCAGCAGACCCGTCTATTTTTGTGACTGATATTCGGCCAACCCTTTCGTAGTGTCACCTCTAACTCTTTAGTGAGGGAAATGGTGAAGGCTATACATTGCTTTCGGACACTGTTCTTCTCCTCAGGTGCAAGGTGGAGCTCAGCTGCCTTTGACTCAAACAGGTAACAAAGGTACAGTTTGGGACTAACGTAGCCATCAATTGGCTCCTTGAGTGCATCACTATTTGCTAGTGAATTCAGCACCCTGCTACTCACAGACTTTATCAGACTAACCAGGCTTTCAAGAAGTTTAAAAGGATATACCCGCTCTCCCTGCACTCCACATTACGCCAGGTGGTGTCATTGAAAGCATGACTTACAGCCAGCTGCAGAGAGTGACACACAAGCAATAAGGACCAGATCTCTGAGGCCATAATCTTCCTTCAGTACTTTATGAGCCCCATAATTAATCCCCGTCATAAGAGAGGCATTGTCAGTCCCTGTGCCAAGGAGTTTCTCTTTTTTAAGACTGCACTTCTCCAGGAAAGCCACAACATCTCGGGCTGTAGAGCTGGCATATTCCCCCTCCAACTCAACAAGCTCCAGAAACGTTGAGACAATTGTGTGTTTGCTATCACAACCCCCAGGTACTTACAAACACTTACATCAGCAGACTCACTGAGGAGTAGGCTGAAACTCCGGTCACCCACATCTGCGACCAACTTTTTTAGAAAGTATGGTGCTAGAACACCATTAATCATTTCTGTACACTTTGTCCTGTGAGTAGCAGCAGTGGAGTCTGAAAAAGCAGCTTTACATGTTTCTCACATGTGATCACGTGCCAGCATGGAACAGTGTTCAGCCGTAGCTAATGCCACGGTGGCTTCAGCCTTTTTTGGAGAGTTGATTTTTTATTTTTACTCATTAATGGCAGCTTGTTGTTTTTTTGTATCACAAAGTTTTGCGAAAAAATCAGCCTCACAATACAGACAGTACGGCCACGGCCAGCTTTGAATTCAGGGTTTGATTCCCACTCCTTTCTGTAGTTTTGACTGCACAGTTCAGACTGCGACATGATGAGCTAGCTACATGTTTAGCTTATGTCGCAGAGAGGAACAAACAGTGGATGAGGTGTATAAGTGACCGAGGCTGTGCTTTGTTTCAGTGCAACAGCAAAGAAACATTTACATTGACATTGGCGGCACTGCCTTTAGGTCATAGTCCAACAGTTAGCTTACGTTCAAAGGTTTTTGAGCATCAATAAGAAATACATATTTTTTTTGATCAACTTTATTCCTGCCTTTTTTGTTTCTGTTGCCTGCAGGCAATTTTAAAGCCATTTCATTGTATTAATATATAGTGATATCCAAAGCAAAGCATCTAAACCTTGTACTCGTTGGCGTTACATTAAATTTACAAGGAAGACTACTTCCCGTTTTAATTACATTTTCATCTTTGTTGTTTACTTCCTCTCAGGCTATTTAACACTTCTAGTGTTACAGCTAAAAGACTTACATAGGAACATAAACATTTTACAGAACACACAATAGTAATTATAGTCAGAATTTCCTGTGTCTTAATGATAAAGAAGTGCTGCTGAAATGTCTATTATGTTACATATTCTGACTATCTTTTCTGGCTTTTAACAAAATTTATTTATATAGAACTTTTCTAGCGTAAGGCCTCAGTCACACAGGCCTAGAGAGTGGTTGGCAACCCCCCCACCCCCCCCACCCCCAGCAGGTTCTAGTTGTGAGGGAAAAAATGTGCTTTCCTGACTGGCTGGCAGTCAGGAAAGCTATCGCTCACTGAAATCTGCCGCAAGGAGGGTGCTGCACCAGAAACCTTATTATGACTCTTTTGGTCACATGCAGATTGCAGAAGTCATCCACAGTTTGCATAGAAGACTCTGCAAACATTTGCTAACTAACCACTAATTGCAATGCAAACTGGCAATGGAGCATGTTCGCCTCCGAAGTAAAAGCTGTGCCGTCCCACTGAAAACACGTTTCAAAAGGCGGAACTTTTACTCTGATGGTGAACGTTCTCTGGTTTGTCTTCACAGTTTTTCTGCTCCTGAGCAAGTACTTGGGAAGCGTTTGCAGAGAAGTTGGCAACTTCCATGCAAACTACGGGCCACAGCTGCAATCTGCTAGCAACCGTAGCAATTGCAAGGAGGTTTTCGGTGCAGCACCGCACACCTCTCTGAGACCTAGCAGCAACCAGCACCTCCCACAGCCACTTGCCAACTGGTCATGGAATACACATTTTTCCCTAGAAAAGATATCCTGCATGCTGCATGTGGAACTTGCGTCACAGTACAGGCAGTAAAGCTGCACTGACACAAACAAACAGTTTTTCAGATGACTGACAGACAGTGTTTTGGCACATGTACAGTGAGCATGTGAACAGCGTTTTTGGCACAATGGGAATCTCATATTTCTGTAGCGATTTTAAAAACAAACACACACACACAGCCCACACACTTGTTTATTTGTACAGCTTAAATACCCATTAACGCGATCGTGTGTGTTTTCCTCTCATATTTAATGTATGTATTTATTGTGTTGACCTCGTATCTCCACCTATGGAAGTGCTGTCAGCCCTATAGCGTGACCCCGTCATTGCATATGTGTGTGTGTGGCCAGGACTCTGACACATAGATTAACATAATAACTGCTATGATAATGAAGCAGCAATTTCCCCTGGACCCCATGCTGCTTTCAGGTAATTGGAGTGTTTACAGACAGAAATACACCGATGTGTGCGCGTGTGTGCGTAAGAGCGAGAAGCCGCGGTTGCATCTGTTTAGACCGCATACATGCGTGTGTGGACAGGTGGGAGGCTGTGTTTGGACAGTTGACAGTCGAGTGTGACAAATGACGTCTCAATCCTAGCATTATAGAGAGATGAGAGCGAAGGACGAGTGTGTGTTTGTCCGTGTGATTTACTGGAGGTGGAAGGGCGGCTTTTCGCTGTCGCGCACACACACACACTTTTCATCCACACAAAAGTGCTCGCACGCACGCCGGCGTGCGTGAGCAGTTTGGTGCTGTTGTTGAGAAGCGAGGGGCGTAAGCTGACAACCATGACAGATGATGTCTTTATCCAGCTGTTTCAGAGGATTGTGCGCGAGGGTTGTGTGTGTGTGTGAGTGGGAGCGTGCGCGTGTTTGTGTAAGTTTCAGGGTCATATCTGCCCTCTGGCGTTTTGGACCTGATTCTACTAGGGCGGGGTAAAAGGGAGGGGTTGTTACAATTCACACCCCAGGAATGTCTGCACTCCCGTCTCCTCTTCTGGGAATTTCCTTCTCTCATCCCCCATTCTTTCTTCCTCTCTCTTCCTCTCAGTCATTCCTTCATCCCCGAGGTGACAGGTAGAGGGAGGAGGGAATGCCAGATGCACACCTGGTTTATTTTTATGAAAAGAAGATGAGAGAGACAGAGAGAGAGAAACAGACAAAAGAGAGCGAGATAGTCCTTGAGGTAGTCCTTTGCATCATTGGTTTATTCATTCAGTTTCTTCTACATAAGTGTGTACGCGCTTCTGTGTGTGTGCCTGTGTGTTCTTCAGTGTCCTTGTTGGTTTGTGCATCACTGCACTTACTTATGTGTCCTCTATCTTGCATGCATACTCAATACATGCATAATATGTCATTTCGTGGGTGCTTTGCAGCAGTATGAGTGCATAAAACCGCACATATAAGGTTTTAAGGGGTTTAAAGAAATGCACATGAGGTTTTATTGCAGCACTGGATTGAAATTTACAAACTGGTGATGAGTGCCGTATTATAATGATGAAGAAATGTATGTTATTTATTCCAGCGCAGCATAAACCGCAATTTTACTATTACCAATAATGGCAGGTTGTTTTTATGAAAAAGAGATTTAAAATATGTGTCCATAGAGCTCATTTAGCCAGCTACAGGGGAAGGTTTTATTAATTTTTGAATAGAGTAGTTACTGTTTTGGCATGTAAGCTGTGACCTCACCACTTCTTTAAGCGTACACGGAGCATGATAGAAAAAAAAAATCCTCCCTTCAGGGCAAACAACAGTCAGTACAGGTAAATGTTCGAGTAAAGGTTAGGCTAATAAAAACAAATAACGATTTGGAGGAAAGAATTCCGTTAATATGGTTTTAATTTATGAAGACTTTCTACAACTAACTGAAGGAAATTCAGAAAAAAAAAAGTGGGCAAAACAGAGTCCAACGGCTGCCCCCTCAACAGCCTAAAAGGAAATCAAAGCAACTCCTCTCAAAGCAAATGACTGGAGCGAGTTTGTGATTGAGCATTTAGGAACATTTTTCTTATGTAAATAATACTTTCATTGCAACTTGAGACCAATTACCTAATGCGTGGCCCTTTGATTACTTTATTTAAGTAAGTATGGCCCTGTGAAAAACTCTGCTCCCACCTGATCTGACTCTTAGTTAATCTTACTTGACTGCTGTTCACTGCTGTCAACATTTCAGGAAAGATGCTAAAAGAATTAAAAAAACAAAAAAAAGCTCTTTGTTGAACTCTGAAAGCTTGAATCTGTGGCATGTTGCCTGTCTCTCCAATGGCAAGATGTAAAGTGCTGTGAAAATGTTATCCATTGTGTAATAACATCTAGGAGCTGTCTGCCCCCACAGAGCTCTGATCTCAACATCGTGGATTCATCTCTTCATGAGGAGATGAGCAACCGAGACATCCAAGTCTAATAGTGCTTTTTTTTAAAACCCCGTGAGGTCTAAGTCATCATTAAGTTGTAACCCTAACCCCCGTGTGTAGGCCACCCACTCACTTCTCTTTTGCTTTTTGGATAGTCGTGCATAGGAGGTGAATTGGTGAGGCGCTGCTAAAATATCAGTTCAGCTGTAAACAACAACTGTTTGCACAGAGACCTAGTTAGCTTACGGTGTAGCAGTACTGTTATGGTGAGGCTAGCGCTCCTGTGCATCTTAATGAGACACTATAACCTTTGTTTTTAATCAATAAATGACATTACCACCAGTCATACGTAAATGTCAAACACAGGAAAACAAGTATTAGAAAAAACTGGTGGTATGCATCTTTAAAATGTCCACATGGCCTTAAAGAGAATAAGAGTTAAAGAAATGTACACCCACGACTTTACAGTACCAGTCAAAAGTTTGGACCCAAGTGTGCGTGTGTATATCTCAGTATATGGTAGTGTGTTACTGGTGTGCTTGCAGAGCTCATTTGCTGCATCACAGAAAGAAAAGTTCATGCTGACTGTTCCTTTTAAACTGCACAAAGCATGCAAGAATGTGATCCAGTGCAGTGCAGATTCACCTTACAGTGCGATGTCCAGATGCAGAAGGAAAGCTGGGGTGTCTGGCAGGTAGTGACAAACACTGAGTCATTGTGCAGGAGAAGCATGCGCTGGATCGTCTGAAGTATCCAACCATCCACAAAAACTAACAGAAGCACTATTTGCAACTCAAAATATCCGTTTGATTGTCAGTAAGGTCCATACTGACTCTGAGGCTCGGTGCACAGTGCAATTTTCAATGGACACGTGGTCCAAACTAGCACAGATGCTAGCTGCTACAGTTTACCATGCAATTATATTGTTGGCTAGTCTGAATTATTTATAGACCGAAAGACTTAAAACACTGTTTTCTTTTTCTTGACGGTTACCACTGTTAATGATACAAAACCCACAGGCTGCATTTATCCCACAATAGTAATTTTACACATGAACAGTATCGTCGCAAACTTGCAGAAAACTGTCAGTGTTTTGGACCGAAGGGCACTCTTTTTTTTTGGTACTCCCCTCTCACACAGGTGGCCCAAAAAGTGATGGCAGCAATACTTCTCAAAAAAGTTGGGATAGGAGCAACAAAAAACAGCTGGAGGGACGTTTTGCAACTAATTAGGTTAATAGGCAATTGATGAGTAACATGACTGGGTATAAAAAGAGCATCTTAGAGGGAAAGATGGGCAGAGAGTCACCAATCTGCAGAAAACCCCATCGACAAATTGTGGAGTCCTCTCAGAATATTGTTCCTCAGTGTAAAATTGAATATCTCATCATCTGCATTATATATTGATCGCTCAGTAATAATGATAATAATATTGATGCTTCACCGCCCAATAACAATATTTAAAGACTATGGACTATGGATCAAAAAAGGGATGTTTCCAGCACCTTGTTGGGTCTACAAAGCCAAATCTGAAAATGTTGGGGCACTATGTAAAATAAAAACACAATGCAACAATCTCATAAACTCACATTTTATTCACAATAGAACATAGAAAATGTACCAGATGTTTAAACTGAGACATTCTATTTCATGTATTAGCTCACTTTGAATTTGATGGCAGCAGCACTTTTCAATAAAACAAGGATGGGGGCAACAAAAAGCTAGAAAAGTAAGTGGCACTAAAACAGCTGGAGGAACATTTTACAAGTGATAAGTTAATTGGGAACAGCTCAGTAACATGACATGGGTATAAAAAGAACATTTTCTCAGAAGGATGGGCAGAGGTTCTGCAGAATTTGTAGCTGTTCCTTAATGTTTAATTGTGAAAACTTTGAATATCTCATCATCTACAGTACATAATATCATCAAAAACAGAGAGAAATCTCTGTGCGCAAAGACGAGGCTGAAAATCAGTATTTAAATGCCTGTGATCTTCGGAGATCTAACGAAGAACTAACGAGCAGCTAGAATCCTAATTGAGAAAGAATGGGACAGCATTCCTGTCCTGAAGGTCCAGCAGCTGGTCTCCTCAGTTCCCTGACATTTATAGACTGTTGTTAAAAGAAGAGGGAATGCTACGCAGTGGTAAACGTGGCCCTGTCATAATTCTTTTGAGAGTTGCACACATTCATAAATGGCATCCAAAATGACCTTATTTCATATGTGTTCTATGTTCTATTGTGAATAACATGCAGATTTATGAGATCTGCAAATCATTGCATTGTGTCCCAACATTTTCACAATTAGTGAAGGATTAGGTTTCTGAAGGCAAAAGGGGGTCCAACCTGCTACCAGCAGTCACATTAGACACGGGTTTGGCTGTTTCTATTCACTGCATTTTCTATAAATTGATAAATAAAAACTCCTAATGGAAGTACTTAATCATAAACTCCAGCTTTACGGTCTTTATGTCACTATCCTGTTAAACAGGCTAAACACCAAACAAATCTGGAATGTAAAGCAAGCAGAAGGAGACTCATTATTCCTTCACAGAGTAAATAAATCAAATTACTTAGTTCTGCAGTGGCAGTCAGTTGCTTCATTCCTCCTAATAGCTCGAACATCTGAGCTATTTACGCGTACCTGTCGTCACCTCTGCGCTGGAAACGAGAAGAAGGGTAAAGCAAAAATATGTGGGACTCACTGAAACCTCTGATCAGACCTTTCAGACCTCGAAGCGTCACAGCGCTAACACGCCGCTCTCATCTCCCGCGCAGTCCAACAGCACTTTCGAGGTCAGCCGCACGGCGCCCGAAAGATAGCAGACGATGGAAATTATCCCGCCGAACTGCTTCCCCCACTGAAGCCAGGAAGCTCGCTCCACACTGCATCAGATTTGTATCACTGAACCAGGATTAGAACATACACCTTTTTTTTTATTTTGTTTGGGAGTGTGACGATCCATGAGATTTTCATTTCATGGCCTTAAGATGCCAGCTAAGACACAGAGTGCGAGTTTCACGGGTAAAAAGGGAGACTCGACAGGTATGTTAACAGATGGGGCTCAGTATCTGGCATGTGGGAATGGTTTTTAGATTGTTCAATCCGTGTTTGCATGTAGCAGGAGCTCTTGCTATTGGATTTGTATTAAGGAAAAAGAGAAAGCGAGAGATTTGCATTTGGGTAAAGGTGCAGGTGTACCTTGGGCTATCCTTTCTTTTGTGTGCATGCAGTCTGAATTAGATTTACTGAATTACTAAAAGGTCAGTCATCTTGCTTTCTACCGGCTTGCTGGATCACAATAATTTATGAAAGCGTTAGCAGGTAGCACCACAGCTGATGGTCTACTGGTGATATTTGCACAGGATGATGTTTATATACATCTCGACAGAGAAAAGGACCTTGTGAAAATCTGGGGAAAAAAAACCCAAAAAACATTCTGCGTTCTTTTTGTTTTTTCAGAATGCCAAAAATGTACATTGTGAACAAATGTGCAGCCAGGTGCTTCACGTCTGAGCACGCCTGCATTGATGTGAAGTGGCCGAATAGAGTCCCTGTGTTTTCTTTGTGCGGATAAGTGGCCAGGCCTTGGGCGTTTGTGTTTTGATTAGCATCAGGTTTTTATGAGCTCGAAATGCATGAAACGCTCGGTGTAAGATCTGTCCTTTCGCTGAATGCCACATGAAGAGACTTTGTCAGAGATGGCAAAATGGCCAGGGCAGCCGAGGGAGAGAGAGCTCTGAGCGAGAGAAAACAACCTTAAATGGCGGCGGTGGCTGGGTTCACGGCCAGAGCGTGAGTGTGTGTGTGTTTAGCAAGAGGAGATACAGCGAAAGTGTAGTGGGGAAAAAATGCAACCTGACAAACACAAGTATTGATTTGAACGTCCTCTCTCTCTCTCTCTCTCTCTCTCTGTCTCTCTTTTCCCCCTTTCTCTCCTTTGCCCTCAACATCCCCTCAGCTTTTATTTTCTTGTCTGTCTGTCTGCCTTTCTTTTCTTTTCTTTTTTTTTTTTATTCCATCTAGAGAGCCACTGGAGGACTTTATTTTCAATCCATCTTGAAGTACTGTAACGATGGATGGAGGACAGGATGAAGGGGTGGAAAAGAGGAGGCGGCTTAAAGAGGAAGGCAAAAAATGGATTGGAGAAGAAGAGTGGAAGTGCAAAAGAGAGAGAGAGAGAGAGAGAGAGAAGGAAAGAAAAAAAGGGGCCGGTAGTTGTTGAAACGAGTGCAACCGGTGCAGCTGAAATGGAAAGTGATGGTTAAAGTGGGCTAGCTGAGGGAAAAAGGAGAAAAAGAAGAAATGAGGAGGAGCATGAGACAGACAGAGAGAGATGGGTGAGGAAAAAGGAGAGGAACGCAGGTCTGAAGCAAATGAGGACGAGAAGCAGACGCAAAGGATGCTGGGAGAGTTAAAGTGGTGTAAATGGAGTTCCTGGTCTCGCCTCTGAAATACCCCCCCCACTGCCCCCCCTCCCCCCCAACAACCCACCACCCCTGCTCCCCCCTTAGCACCCCCTTGTTATCTCGATTAGCACCTGCTGGGCTAACGAGGACCCCGCTCCCCGTTGCCAAGGCAACGCCTCACCAACCTTCTCACATTCTTTCTTCCCTTCCCTCATCACCCCACCACCGCCACCACCCTCCTCTAACACACACACACACACACACACACCTCTAACTACGGCAACAACTAACTACCTTCAATCTCAATCCACCCCCAGCCCACACCCCTCCACCGCTTCCTCTCCAGGTAATGAAAGGAAGATATGAAGCGAAGAGTGCGTGGGGAAGCAGTGGGGGGGAAGGATGGGGTGTGTGTGTGTGTGTGTGTGTGTGTTTGGGGGTGAAAAGGAAGGAAAGGATTTGAAATGAACATGCATTATACCCTGTTTTCCCTCCCTCTGCCATATTATCTGCTGCTGTGTCCTATTGACTATTCAGTGCATTCAGATGGGTGCACTCATTGATGTAATGGCTGAATGTGGAGTGGACAGTGTTCACTGGTTTAATTTCAGGAAACTGATGAGATAAACTTGTAAACATAGAGCTAATGCAGCACATGTTGCCTTCATTTACAGTCCTCCAGGTTTGTTATATTATTGTAGATACACCATATTGACTCACCCAAGTGTTCCAATCACTTCCATGGCCACAGGTATATATAACCAAGCACTTAGGCATGCACACTGCTTCCACTCGTGAAATGTCCTTGATAATAAATATTTCACAGTCAACTGTAGTATTATAACAAAGTGAAAGCCATTGGGAATGACAGCAACTCAGCCATGAGGCGGTAGGCCACGTGAAATCACAGAATGCTGTAGTGCACAGAGGTTGCCAACTTTCTGCAGACTCAATCGCTGCAGACGTCCAAGCTTCACGTGGCCTTCAGATTAGCTCAAGAGCAGTCTGTAGAGAGCTTCATGGAATGGGTTTCCATGGCCACAGCTGCATCCAAGCATTACATCACCAAGCGCAATGCAAAGCGTCGGATGTAGTGGTGTAAAGCAGTGTTCTGTGGAGTGACGAATCACACTTCTCTGTCTGGCAATCCCATGGATGAGTCTGGGTTTGGTGGTTGCCAGGAGAACGGTGCTTGTCTGACTGCATTGTGCCGAGTGTAAAGTTTGGTGGAGGGGGGGTTAGGGTGTGGGGTTGTTTTTCAGGAGTTGGGCTCGGCCCCTTAGTGAAAGGAGCTCATAATGCTTCAGCATACCAAGACATTTTGGACAGTTTCATGCTCCCCAAACTGTTCCCTAGTTGGGGATGGCCCCTTCCTGTTCCAACATGACTGCGCACCAGTGTACAAAGCAGGTCCATAAAGACATGGATGAGTGAGTTTGGTGTGGAAGAACTTGACTGGCCTGCACAGAGTCCTGACCTCCTGCCAGCCAGGCCTGACCTCACAAATGTGCTTCTGCAAGAATGGTGAAAAATTCTCATAAACACATTCCTAAACCTATTGATGACATAAATTCATTGTCCAATTGCTGTTTTCTACAGCAGTAATATTAAAGCTTTTTGTGCCCAAGCCATACCAAAGGGCTCAAAATACCTACTGCGTCATGTGACATGTTGCCAGATCTTCTGTTAATTGTAATGTCTAGTGCTCTTTTTGGACCACTCATCCACGGTCTCTGGATTAACACCAGCAATTAGTGTCACCACTCCAGAAGCATACGCCCGGGCTCCTTTTGCTTTACCAGGCACTTTTAATGTAAGGAGGGATCTTGCTGACTTTGGTTTGAGATCATTTAATGTACGGCAAGTATCTCAGAAGAGATGTTTTGTTTCCATGTGTCTCTTTAGTTTTCTTTGAGCCATGTTAGCAGCTGCCAGCATGTCCCAAAAGACTATGCAAGCTGGGTAAGGGCATGACATCCCAGCTGAAGAGCGGGGAACTCTAAAGATGCTGTCCGATGACTGTTCAGGGTCAGACCCTGATGAAGACTTACAGAGAAGACAGAGCAGCCTGAGCAGTTTTCTGTGGTTCTACTTAGACCACGTAATATCGAACAGAATTTTCTTATTCCTTTTATTTTAATATAAATATATACTTCTACCTGCCCAACTGAAGAGCCCCTATCAGATTTAACTGGTTCTATCATGCCATTTTTATGTCCTGCTGCCCACTGAAGTTAATAACGCTTCAAAATAAGTATCCAAATAAGGGTTGTTTTTACAGGACTTTTGGGGACTATTTCTTGGCCGCACACAGTTGCCAAGCAACCAGCAGAGAGTCCGGGGCTTTGTCCAACCTCATCCCCTGTTCATTCATTCGCTGCTCCCATAATGGACACTCAAAAGTTCACTCAACAGTGAGCAGCGAATTGAGATTTTGTACACTTGTCCTCCTGCATCGTCAGTTGTTGCATTGCACAAAAACACGTCTGAGATAAAGTTGTTTTTTTTTTTTTGGTTCTATGGTGGAAGTTTTAATCGCACACTGCGCCATCAGAAAAGTGACCCTCAAATACAAAGAGTGAAAAAGTAAAGACCGGAATTGTTGACCCCAGTGTGGTTTCAGTCCGTTGGTCCAATTAGAAGGAAGCGTCGCTGCAGATCAATACAGAGCTGTTCCGAGGGATCACATTTAACCTTCGAAATATTTCTAGCCTGATGGGAGCGGCCCCTTACAGGGCGACTGCGCTCCCATCCACGCGGCTCGAGGAGGCAGCAAATGCTTCCATTGGGATGAAAATAATGCAGATCATACCATCTATGGCCTTCACAATTACCGCTTCTCAAACCAACTGAACACCTATGAGAGATTCTGGACCGGTGTGTCCGTCATCTTTCGGGCGGATGGACGGGGTCCCTCCAGGAGATTTCCAGTCTCGTGTAATCAATGCCGAGGCGTACTGAGTCCCTGTGCGGTGGTCCAGCAGTCTGCTGAGACTCATTATAGGTTTTTTTCCCTTTTATTCGTCACCTGTCTGTATTATTTTGTGCGTGTTGATATTAATAATGGCCTTCAGAAGCTGTAGTAATGGATTCCTGCAAAGAAATCGTGTGGAGGGAGACCTTGCGGTTATTGCTCACGAAAGACCATTTCATTTTCTTTTTCTTCTCTTTTCATTCTCGTGCAGTCCTCCTTGATCATTCAATGCTTTCTCCCAGATAGACGTCTCCACAGCTGGGGTCATTAATTCACGAAAGTACCGCCAGCGAAAGTGTTCTCCCCGACCGTTACGGAGGGCTACATCCACGGGACAAATAACACAGGCGCATATAATACTAAAAAGGAGTTTATGACAAAAAATAATGTGTCAGTGCAACAAGAACAACACCGCAGCAAACTGCAGCTTCACTCGGAGTTTTAAATTCAAATGAACTATCTCTTGTGCCAACTTGAAAATCTCTGCCAGATTACCTTTAAAAAGTAATGCACTCAATCTTGCACAGGCACACGCGCTCTCAGGTGCACATAGACAGCACCACCCACCCACACACACACACACACACACACACACACACACACACACACACACACACACACGCACACACACGCACACACATGCACGAGGAAGCGGTTGCGAATTCACGGTGTGTCCAGTAAGTGCTGATAATGAAGCTGTCTGTGGTGATCAATAGAGATCAGCTCTCGTCACTTCTCGCTGCTCTGGCCCCCACTGCCTCCCTCCTCAGTCTTATCTCAGCCCTCCCTCTCCATTCCACTCTGCACCTCCTCGCGTCTTTACTGATTTGTAGCTGCTCCATCATCACTCACTCTCCTCCTCCGTTTCCACCGCCGCCATTGGTCTGGAAATCTTAAATTTGAGCTCCAGGTAGGCTTCTACTGAAAGTTCCTCTTCGCAGAGTGCTGCTGCCCACAGATGGCTTAATGTGCACGTAATTTAACACATAAAAGAATTTTGGCATTTTCCAACCATTTTTTTTTGTGTGTGTGCAAATGTCTCTGTTTCTGCTCTATCAGCACATTCAGTACCGGAGATTTCATCAACAGTGAGTTTTTAGCATTTTAACTGTGCCAACAAATATATTTTTAAAGCTGCAGAAATCAATGTTAACAATATATAAAATGAATGAGTATATATTGTGCAAAAGACCAATAGGTTTGGATCAAGACAGGGCGAGGTGGGCGTTAAAACAACAACGGATGATAAAGCATTTATTCTTTATGCATTTCTAGTTCTGAATAATCTATAAGCGTATAGCGTCGTATTGATTACCAGGGTTCAGAACCCAGACAAAGCTTTACTCGGCTAATTTGCACATCTTTGCTTCTGATATACTAAAGTGTTTCTCCACCTATGAAGCTATTTCTCACCCTATTATTCAGACGCCCGGTTATTTCAGCTGTTTATTTCTCCACAGAGCCGGGCCTCCAACAGCATCCCCGCAGTCGCAGTGATGAAGCCTACGGCTGTCATCTAAACCTCCTCATTTCCTCATTTGTCTGTGTTTACATTCATTCAGCAGCTGCACTTCATTTAACTTTTACAATTTATCCCCTCTAAAGCACACCTTCGGCGCCTGGTAACGTAATGAGAACTCCGCATTGGCGGCCACTTGGTCGTAACACACAACCTGAGCGGGGAGAGTGGATATTGGTATCCCAGATTCAGTCTTGGTTTCAGAACTGCACCTGTAATTATCACTCAGCCCTGGGAGCAGTCCTCTGCTGCGTTCAGCCTTTTCTTTATTGTCTTGGTTTTGCTGTCTGCAGCCTCACTCACAATAAACTTATTTGCAGCCTTAGCAGGCTGATGTTTTCAAAACAAAAAAAATAAAAGCTCAGAGAGATGGAAATGCCATGTGCTATCATGGATTGCAAATAAATAGCTTTCTGCTTTGGAAGACTATTCACATGTCTGTTTAGGGTTATGGTAAGGGACCAGGGTTAGACTGGTGAACGCAGTAACCGGGTCATTGCAGCAGATTTCAATGCAAGACACCCTACGAGACCACCCATCTCCCATGCGGTGTTGCTGTCAGTGTGTGAAGAGTGGGAGAAGAGGGTTGCATTGACAGTCCAACACAATGGGCAGCACTTTGAACACATTTTACAAGTGGTCAGAAACTTGTAAATAACTCGCGAAAGAATAAAGTTACGTTCAAACCAAGCACACCGTTGTTTTTCTTGTGAAATTCCCAATAGGTTTGATGTGTCACATGACCCTCTTCCCATTGGAAAAAAACAAAAGTTGGATCCAGAATGGCCGACTTCAAAATGGCCGGTTTAGCTTTAGCCTGGAAAGCTTTTTATTCCCATTGTGAAACAGACAAATCCATAAATAGCTGTAAAATGCTGATAATAGAAGTACATATATTTTAGCCATCAAAGATTTCATTTGCATTCTCTGACTTTGTGCTTTCCCATCAGCCTTTGAGGTTACGAGGTCATTTAAAAACACGAGTTTAGAGTCACACTTTCAACGGTGAGGCTCACTTTTAGAGAAGAGACCGGAGAGTCTGCAATAAGCTGCGAATACTGAAATTTTAAAACTGTTACTATCTGAAAATACTATGATGTTTGCAGTTACTGCAGCCAAAACAAGCCCGAACAAACCCAGAAAGTCAGTTGCTGCCTTTAATGTCAAGCAGCTGCACCCTTACATCTATTTCCTTAATCTGCCTCCCCTCTCTCCCTTCTCCCTCCCCCTCTCTCCCTTCATGCTCTCTGCGCCCGCCCTCTCAGCTCTCGCTGAAGATCTTGGTTGATTGCTGTTGTTGATGGTTGTGAGGAGAGAAGGAAAGAGGCGAGATGGAGAGGGGAGATGACAGGGTGCTGTGGAGAAATGATGGGGTGCTGTTTGTGCCCTCGCACAAATTTTGGATTTAGGGTTTTCAGATGTTCACACCAGCGCAGCTGCGAAATGGATGAGAGGCAGAGATGTTGCAGTGAAATGGAGAACTAGAATGGAAAAGTGAGAAAAAATAACAAACTGACATAAAACCCGGAGTGGCAGCACAAATAATAATGTTGTTTTTTTTTTAGTTGGTGGTGGTAGTAGAGGGTGGGGATGCTTTCTCTCTGGTGCTCTTGATGTAGTTGGTTATCTTTTTTTTCCCTTTTGTTTCTTTGGTTGGCGCTGATGTTGCTTCCACTGCTTCGGTGTAGGAGCTTCTTGCTTCTTGAGGCAAAAGAAGCAGTTCTGGTTGTTGTCACAGGTGGTGTGAGTCTTCTTCTTCGTGGATGCTTTTATTATTGCGATTGTCGCTGCTGGTGCCGCGTTCGGTTGTTGGCAGTCTCCAAGAGAGTCTTGCTTGTTTATATTTGCTGTTTGTTGTTGCTGGAGCGACTGTTGTCATAGTCGTGGTTGTCACTGTTGTTGCTGGGACTCTGCTAGTTCTCATCCACGTTGATCCAGCCAGCTGGCTGCTCATTCTGTGGCCCAGTGTCAACAGATAGGCCTGAGATGGATGCCCACTGGTCTTTTGTTGAAGAGGGAAACAGAAAGACCCTCGCTAATGCCTCCCCGCTCTCGAGCATTTTCTGTTTCTCCCTTCTTCACCGTCTCCCTGTCTCCTTTCAGTCTTTCTGCTGCTGTGATTTGTGGTGGCAGGCAGTGATAGGGGAGGAGGTGACTGCAGGGCGGGCTTGTATTAAAGAAGAAGAAAAAGAAGGGATGGAGGGAAGGCGTGGTGAGACACGGGGCACATCGGTGGGTAAATAAAGGGATGTTGGGCAGCAGCAGTTTGTCAGGCCAGACACACTGTGCCAGCGTGTGTGTGTGTGTGTGTGTGTGTGTGCCTTTGTGGTGTGTGAGCACAGACCTGTGCTAACTCAGTACATTTGCATGATGTGTGCGAGTGTAGTGTGTGCACGTGTTTGTTTGTGCACACGATAACACACATGGTCGGCTGCAAATCTTCTCACAGATGGACTGCTGCACACACACACACACACACACACACACACACACACACACACACACACACACACACACA
>JAVDPK010002130.1:304311-325595 GCA_034780415.1 Cichlasoma orientale
CCGCCCCCCCCCCCCCCCCGAGCTCGCAGAACAGAACAGTTTGTAAGTCAGTTTGTATGTCAGGATGGATGGCATGTGTGACATCAACTAATTACTACCATTTGTAAATGCATTCCGTGCTTCCAAACAGCGCTCACAAATCAATGTGATGCCATCTAACAGTGCTCACGGCCTCTGGAATATTCAATGAAACACATGTTGTTGTTGTTGAGGTCATCCAGAGTTCTTCAGCGGGAGCAACAGCAACAGACGGGGCATGAGCAGACATTTAGGAAGGTAGTTAAAGTTATCTGGGGCAAAAGAGCAACTCTGGATGAAGTAATAAAACCATTTAGTGGTCGAGGTTTGATGGTGACTGCTGTCACGTTTTGTGTTTTAACTTATAACCATGTTATAACCATGTTATAACCATGTTATAAACATCTTTTTTCCCCCATTTTTACTATTGCTTTTCTGAGCAGCTGCCTTCCAACCCTTTCTTTCTTCAGAGGTTTTCTCAAAATCCAGTTTAGATTGAAATCAGGCCATCTGAAACAATGCTGTTGATTGTCACCGGGGCAACAATGTTCTTGCAGCAATGAAAGCATGTGATTGTTAGATTAGAGTTGCAGCCATTTAACACAACCTGAATGAAGGTTAATTATAGCTGTGTATAAAAATTAGTATGGCATTCAAAATAATCTGTTTGGAATAAATTGTCCATTGTTTTTTGCACCGAACTTGCGTCGCCTCGGGCCACCTTTTTGAGTAATTGCACAAGTTCTCCGTGTTCTTAATCCCACAGAAATGTGCCAAGTCTGTAATCTATAATATCCATCATAAATTGGAATATTTTGCTAAACACAGCAATTGTTCACATCTCATTAAGTTGGGGCCATTTGATTTTCCGTTGGGATTTCTTGGCTTTTGTTTTTGCACATTCTTGTCTTTCTTTTTTTTTTTTTTTAATTCAGCACATTAAAGAGGGTCCTGATGAAAGCTTGATAGCAATTTGAGTGCAAATTCAGGAGTCTCATCTAGCTACGCAGCATGAAGACCTATTGTGTTTCAGTCATTTCCAGAGATAAACTGTTGGATTAAATTAGACTGAAACAATGTCTTTGTTCATTAACTGGAAAGACAGCACAGACGTGGATTAGATTCCTAAATTTTAAAGGCCCAATAATAATAAATAAAAAGGCCAAATCAAACATATGTAACACAGCTGTAAACTTTTGTTGAAGCAAAGCAAAATGGAAAAGTAGTCCAAATGTTAGGAATGAGTTTTTGTTTATTTTGGCATCGAATCAGTCGCCTCTGATGGATTCATTACTATCAGAAAATAGTGGACCCAAAAAGCCGACTCTAGTAAGTAAGCAAACAGTGAAAAGATTTTATTTCCAGCACACAAGTGTTAAGCAAACTTTCATGAAGGCGTAACTGGGTCAACAAGGTGAGGATGATCTGCAGGAAGAGGAAACCCAGCGTTAGAAATAGAACGGGAAAGGTGCTGAATTGAAGGAGGAATGGAGTAACGAGGGGCGCTTACTTGTCACGCCGTTGCGGGAAGGAAGGGGCTCTTCACCGGTGGCGAGCGGGCTGAGGAAGACAGATGGCGGCAGAGAGCGGGCAGGCAGGTGAAACGGGAGAGCCAGGTGAGTTTATCCATGGAGCTTGAGTCCCACAGGTGAAGCTCTTCGGAGAGGCCAAACAAGGATTTTGTAGTTAAAGAAAACTTGCGAGACGATCACGTTACCACTAAGACTGCAATAACGATCTGGCGAAGAACTGCAGCTGCTCCTTGAGTACTCCGCCCTGAAGAAACCCTGCCAAGTCCGGACCCTCACAGCTTACATTTCTGATCATATCCAAGTAGCACGTCGCAGTCGGACTCGGAGATTGTTTGATGTTGAAAACAAAACTCGTCCTCTGAAAAACACGTTATAGCGGTATCAAAATGTCAAGGTCAGCACCAAAGTGTAGGTTAAACTGAAAAAGCTTCCTGAGGTGACACCTTCAGTATGAGTCAGAGAGGTTGGCCGCGGTCTTCCGAAATTACCGCACGTGGCACGCAGTCCTGAAAGCCCTTCATTCCAGGACAGGGTGCCCTTTTTAAATAGTGTAACCTTCACAAAGAGAGAGGTGACTGCTTGTGCTGTTCACTGTACTCATTTTAAACGCTCACTTCAAAACACGGCCCCGGGGGTTTGGTTTGAGTATGGACACTGCTTCACAGCCAACATCTGACCTTTAAAACCTCAAATGGTTTTGGTTTTTTTTGTTCACCGTTGCATATGCACGTTTTCCCAAAGGATGTGGATCGCAAATGGCAAATAAGCTTTTTGTTTTTTTTCCTTTTTTTGATTGGTTTTACTTAGATTTTTGTTAGTGCCTTCAGTCCAGTTTAAAACTCGTTTGTAATAGGACAAATGCAAAGCAGAGTTCTCTAACTTCAAATAAAAGTTCAAACCAAGCGAGTCAGTTTTCTTTGCCGGAAGTGCTTTCAGCTTCACATGTCGCGTCCATCGTCTGTAACATGATCGTGCTTTTTGCTGCTTCCCACACAGTGTGTGCCACTTAGATTTCGTCTCATCTCATGTGCCGACGTTATTTTGTGTGCCTGTCATACCCTCGCGTCTGTTCGAGACAATGACAAACAAAAACTGTACTCGGTATAGCTACAATGAGGTCGATGCACTTTTTAAAAAATTGCATTTTTGTCATGCATGGAAACTGTAAGTGGGAGACAATCATGTTTTTATGTGGGAAGCACATTGACCTCTTCAGCCCTCTCTGGCATTTGGCAACTAACCTTTTTTTTTTTCTTTTTTTTTTTTTGGCTTATCACCTTCACAATAAAGTTGTCCGTGCAACAGTTTGATTTCAGTCTCGCTCGGTATACTGATAGGGAGCATGCCAAAAAACCAAAACAAAACACTTAATATTGCAGCATGCTGTAGCAATCAGATAATACTGTAAAATTCACAGTGGAGGGGGAAAAAGCAATGATCACAAGGGAAAAAAATACTTCCCATAAGCAATATTACAAATATGCAAGGAGAAAAAGTTGATTTACAGCAGCCACGGCTGAGTCTCTGTGCTAGTTTGTGTTAGCATAAAGCTCAGATTCTACCTCCTCCTGATGGCCCTGATGACGGATGTGCAGTTTACGCTCCAAAAAGAAACAACCCTTCACATCCCAACATCAGTTCATGTGTCTGACACAGGGAGGAAATATATGAAAGAGCGGAGATGAGAACAATGCTACGGAGAGTTATCAAAAACACACCGAAGTGCATTCCTGTCATTAAAAATGTATATATTTGGCAGAATCTGTACCCCTGCACATACACAAATTAAGTTGTTTTGGCAAAGCAGTCACACGGAGATGACAGATTTCCTCTCACTTTTAATGATGTGCAGGTTGTTTTAGTTTCACGTGCAAATGTTTTTTCAAATATGAAAAAAAAATGTATTTCTGCGACCCGATTATGACCCCATAAAAAAAACCCTCTTTCTGCCATGGTCTTTTTCTTGATCTTTGTTTCCCGTCCTCGCCCTGTTATCTTGGTTCCCCTTCCACTTTACTCCCTGCTTTATTTTGAAGGCTAATTCCTCAGGTGGCTTTTCTGCTTTTCCCCGCCCTCATTATTATCTTCATTGAGTTCACTTGCGCCTTATTATACCGCTTCCTGGTATGTGTATTTAGTCTGTGTTTTCTCCCCGAGTCTTTGTCCGCTCTCCCTCCTGTTTCCGAGCCCTTCGTTGTGTTTAGCTCTGGCTCTTTACTATAGCTTTAGCTTGTTTGTTTTGGGGGACTTCGTTTAGTTTCATTTGCTGCTTTTCCTGCCGCCTCGCTGTGAGGAACCGTCGGTCAGCAACTGAGTCCACTCAAGACCTTTCCTAGAACTGTGGCACTCTCCCAATTTGGTGTTAAATGAATAAGCTAAGAAAAATCACTAATTTCACTGGGACTGTTTCACACTGAATTGTCCCTATAAAACAGCTGACATAGCCCATTACACAAGAGATAAGTAATGTTTTTGTAATTTGTGTGAATTGACCCGTTGGCTATAGGTCAGGTGCTTTCTAATGCTTAATACATTGATTGTCAGCATTATTATAAAGTTCATCTGCCACATGACAAGTGACTGATTGCACCACTATGATGCATTTTGGCCAACAAAGGGTTGGTGAAACAAACTGCCTACGGAATAACACTGATTGGCACACTTATTAAGAAGCTCAGGTGCGCGGTGGTAGCGTTGTTAATGAATGGGTCTGAGTAGTGTCAGATGCCCATCAGGGTACAATAGCGGGGGGTGGCGAGTCTTGCCTGTCTCGTCAGTCACAGTGCAGTCGGGGGTCAGAGGTGACCCTGGCACCCCATCTGGTTCAGAAAACGATGACAGGGGAAAGGAGGGGGGAGGGTGTGTTCAAAGGAGTGCTGGTGATGCTGGTGGTTGTGGGGCAGGCATTTCTTATAAAGATAGATACAGACATATGGGGCCTCGCGCAAGCACAAAAAATCTGCACATGATCATAGGCAGATGCATATGAACACATGCTACAGCTGTAGTTTGTAACAAGAGCAATCCACACATACATGCGCACGCTCTCTCCCTGAGGGTCGAGGTCAGGGGTGATCTGTCACACGATGCACCTCGATCGTAACAGATGGACGCAGGCACTCTCATTCTCTCGCACACTTCGACACGCACACACACACACACACTCATATTCCAGTGAGGCTGGCAGGGTCCTGACCTGTGTGATCAGGCTTGCAGACCAGGCAGGCATATGGGCCAGGACCCTGGGGGCAGCGAGATAGACAAAGGGCTGATTGGCACCACTGGAGGATAAACACACATAGTTTATTCAGCTTTTAAGTCAGGAAATGAAGTTTACCCACTTTTTTTATTGCACAAAAAGGAATGTTTTTTTAAACATGTCATTTTTAATATGCCACTCGCTATTAGCCTCTTGTTTGCTACATGCAGTTATTGTTCTCTTCATGTAATCTGATGCTGATATGAAAATATTTGGTTTGTTCAGGCAAGAACTGCGAGGAAGCAGGTGCTGGTGGAAAGTTGGCACTGTAAGCTTGGCCAAGGAAGGACATACATGAGTAGGCATGGCTGGGTCCAAATTAACATGGGTTGGCTCGCATTCTGCAAACTGTATGATTTATATCCCACACCAGTGAATCTAATTCCTTTGTACTTATTTTATGTATAGTCATTTTGTTTTGGCCGTGGGGGCGGTAAAATTGGCAGATGGCGGACAACAATCCGTGCCCGTGTTTCTCGTCGTGTCTCCCATTTAAAGATGCATATGCGGTTACACATGCAAAAACACAGGAGCAGTCGTGGCCATATCTCATCTGATACACTATATATTCACTCACAAATCTAAATCATTGATTCCAGGTGTTCCAATCACCTCCATGGCCACAGGTGTATACTATAAACTCAAGTACTGTGATTGCCACCCGTGCAACAAGTCTAATCATGAAATTTCCTCCCAACTAAATATTAAATAGTCAACTATTAGGGGCATTATAACAAAGTGGAAGGGCCGATAAAGCTTGGAGAGAGTTTCTTAGATTCTGCATGTAAATGGATATTTTTGGTGGATAACCAAACCTTTCGATCTGGAGCGTATTCAGGTGCAAGGAGATGGTCCCAGTCGACCCGCTGCGTGTTCTGTGCAACCGTCCAGAGAAGGGCTGCCCGGGTGGTCCTCCACAGGCACCTGCAGCAGCAATGGGGATTTTTGTATGAATGGGATCCTCAGCTCAACCTCCTGGGATGAAACAGTAGTCGTTGATATCCTAGACTGGCCTTGAAAGGAGACAACCCTGTGCCGGAGGAAGTCAGAGTGTTGTGAGCATACTCCACCCAGACCAAGTGTGAACTCCAGGTGCTTTGGTTAGTGGAGGCCACACACTGGAGCGTAGCTTCCAGCTCCTGATTCAGGTGCTCCATTTGGCCTTTTATCTGTGGATGAAAACCAAAGGACAAACTGACCTGGGTGCAGAGGGAGGTACATAACTTCTCCCACACTGAACATGAGTTGAGGACTACGGCTGGAGATGATGTCCAGAGTTATACCATGAACACATACTCGGTGAGAAGCTGGGCCGTTTCCAGGTGGCAGCTTGTGGAGGCAACCAGGGTAGGGCGAGCAGGTGGGCTGCCTTAGAAAAATGGTCAACAATAGTCATAATGGTGGTGTTACCTGAGAGAGAGAGAGAGAGAGAGAGAGAGCAGAGAGAGGGAAAAAGAAGCAGAAAAGAGAAAAGTCAGCCGGGAGGGCTCGGGGGGCATGACACATTGTGCCAAATGTGAAGTTTGGTGGAGGGGGGATTATGGTGTGGGGCTGTTCATCAGGAGTTGGGCTCGGCCCCTTAGTTCCAGTGAAAGAAACTCTTAATTTTGGACGATTCATGCTCCCATCTTTGTGGGAACAGTTTGTGGATGGCCCCGTCCTGTTCCAACATGACTGCGCACCAGTGCACAAAGCACTGGTGCGCAGTCTGACCTCACAAATGTGCTTCTGAAAGAATGGTCAAAAACACACTGCTAAACCTTGTGGAAAGCTCCCATTAGAGTTAAAACTGCTATAGTTGCAAAGGGTGGGCTGACATTGTATTAAACCCTATAAATTAAGAATGGGATGTCACTCAAGTTAATCTGGGTGTGAAGGCAGACAAGCGAATACTTTTGGCAGTACCGTGTATGTCATACCTTGATGGAACAACACGATAGTGTAACCTCCCCTTAAAAGAACAGATCTGTTCTGCAGTAAACCCAAACTGAAAAATACATCTAGTCAGGAACAACATTTTCACATTTTAATAAAATAGCTTTCTTATTAGAACGCTTGATGTCTGTAAGGTAAATATACTGCTCAAAAAAAATTAAAGGAACACTTTGACAAAACATCCGCTCTCAATGGGAAAAAAAATCATGCTAGATATCTATAGTGATATGGACGGGTCTGACAGTGGGTCCAAGGATTTCCTCTTAATACCTAATGGCAGTCAGGGTGCTGTTGCCTAACCTGTAGAGGTCTGTGCGTCCTTCCATGGATATGCCTCCCCAGACCATTACTGGCTCACCACAAAACCAGTCATGCTGAACAATGTTACAGACAGCATAACGTTCTCCAGAGTTTCTCCAGACCTTTTCATATCAGTCACATGTGCTCAGGGGGAACCTGCTCTCATCTGTGAAAAGCACAGGGCACCAGTGGTGGACCTGCCGACTCTGGTATTCTATGGCAAATGCCAATTGGGCCGATTGGGCAGATACCAGTCATGCTGACAGGTTAAGGATTTTCTACGGCCCTGTCCAGCTCTCCCAGAGTAACTGCCTTTCTCCTGCAATCTCCTCCGTGTTCTTGAGACTGTGCTGGGAGACAGCAAACCTTCTGGCAATGGCACGTATTGATGTGCCATCTTGGAGGAGTTGGACTACCTGTGCGACCTCTGTAGGGTCCATGTATCGCCTCATGCAACCAGTAGTGACACTGACCCTAGCCAAATGCAAAACTAGTGAAAAAACAGTCAGAAAAGATGAGGAGGGGAAAATGTCAGTGGCCTCCACCTGTAAAACCATTCTTCTTCTGGGGGTTGTCTCATAGTTGCCCCTCCAGTGCACCTGTTGTTAATTTCATTAACAATAAAGCAGCTGAAACTGATTAACAACCCCCTCTGCTACTTAACTGACCAGATCAATATTGTAGAAGTTTAATTGACTTGATGCTTTACTCTGATTGAAAAATGATCCTTTAATTTTTATTTTATCAGTGTGCAAAGCTCCAGTGTGAGCTTAGCTTAACACAAAAACTGGAAAATGAGGGAGTTGGCTCTCCTGGCTGTAACCAAAGAAAACCAGTCTGCCTACCAGCACAACTGGTCAGTTGTGCTCCTGTCTCCCTCCTCTCACCCTCCAACGGGTCGTGGCAGATTGCTGCCCCTCCCTGACCCTGGTTCTGCCGGAGGTTTCTTCATGTTAAAAGGGAGTTTTTGCTCCAAGTGCTCGCTTATAGAGGGCTGTTTTGATTGTTGGGTTTTCTCTGTAATTATTGTAGGGTCTTTACCTTACAATATAAAGCCCCTTGAGGCGACTGTTTGTTGTGATTTGGTGCTATATAAATGAAACTGAATTGAATTGAATTAAACACGGCCAGGACAACATGAAAGGTAATTTAAAGTGAAGGGCTGCCAGATACACTGGTCTGAGTATTTCAGAATCTACTGGGATACAACCATCTCTAGGGTTTACAGAGAAGGTTCTTAAAAAATAACATTTCAGTGAGTGGTGGTTCTCTGGGTAAAAATGCCTTTTTTGATGCCAGATCAGAGGTCAGAGGTCAGAGAGTGGCCAGACTGCTTCAAACTGATAGGAAAGCAACATTAACTCACTCATTACAACCAAGGTAGGCAGAAGAGCATCTCTGAACACAGAGATGGGCTACAGCAGCAGAAGACCACACCGGGTGCCACTACCTTCAGCTGAAACAGGAAACTGAGTCTCCCTGAGTCTGGTTCTGGCGCCGGTTTCTTCTTGTTTTCCTTTGAATGTTGTTGTGAATGTTGTCATTTGGCACTGTATAAATAACACTAAATTGGATTTAATTAAATGTAACTGAACTGAATGGGGGCAGTATGGTGGCGCAGTGGCCCAGACCTTTCTGTGTGGCGTTTGCATGTTCTCCCTGCTTCCTCCCACTGTCCAAAGACGTGCAGTTAGTGGGGTTAGGTTAATTGGTGATTCTAAATTGCCCGTAGTGTGAATGGTTGTCTGTCTCTCTGTGACAGGCTGGTGACCTGTACAGGGTGTACCCTGCCTCTCGCCCCATGATAGCTGGGATAGGCTCCAGCCCCCCTGCAGCCCTGAAATGGATAAACGGAAGAGGATGAATGGACTCAGATTGGACTGGAAATAAGTGGAAGGATATAAAAGTCACACACGTAGCATTCGTCTGAAGAAAAAATCAGGGTGCTTCTAACCAGCAGACATCAACTTAGACCTGGTGGAGACACTGACCTTTGCCATCTCAAAGGCTATTATGAGTAGAAGGAACACACAAATAAAAATTATTTTATTTATCAAACTATTTTAAGTTCATCCAGTCTGTTTAGGTTCACGCATTAGGTGGGTTCGGTGTCACATTCCAGGGTCTCTGAGTCTTTTACAACCATTCACGAGTCAAGAGCCCCTCAAGGGTTAACCATTTCCTTTTCAGTCAAGCTTTCCAAAACTGCAATTTCACATAAATCCATCCTGGAAGCTGTTGTTGGTGTGGATCTTAACCTGTTAAAAGCTGGAACTATTCACCACAGACCACAGTCGCCTTTCCTGGGGTGTTCATTTGATCCACTTTCATTTGTAAGTTGCGTTCCCAGGTGTCTCCTGTCTAGATTGTTTTTAGAGAATCAACCAGGTCTGCGTTGCGCTGATCAATTCTACATCAGCAACCTTCACCTGCGATCCTTCCTCTCTTATCAATGGAGATTAAACTTCTCCCAACATTTAGCACCAGTCACTCCATCTGTTCTCTTTCTCTCTGTCACACACACTCATGCAAAGACACCAAGACTTATCACTTCATGTGATGTACACACGGGCGATCAGGTTGAGTTAAAATCTCTTCACTTTCCATTTATTCCTGTCACCGTGTGTATGCATGCATACTGAAGCGCACGCACCAGCACGCGCGCACACACACACACACGCACACACCTATGAGACGTGCACAGGAACAAATCACCAGCTGCCAGTCGTAAATGAAGATATAACCACTCCTGGCCACCGTGTACCTTCAGCAGTCCCACTTAATCCTGCCGTAGCATCTAATGTGGATGGACACTCAGTGATGGAGAAAGACAAGCACTAACAAACACATCTATTTCAGCTAACGGTGACTGACACGAGCTCGAGCAAAGCTTTCTGTCTTTAACGCACAGTCACCCACACAGGCAGGCTGACGTGGAGAAACATACAGACACGAGAACAATCAGCGCGCGTACACAATCCGCATCACAGCTGCAACGGCGCACAATGTCTGCGTTTAAATCGTTAAAAAGATACACGTCTTTCCTTCTCAACTTATGTGGTTATGTTTAGCCGTAAATAAAAGATAATGATAAAGTGTACAAACATACTTTGATCTGTTCACTCACTTTTATCTTTATATAGCATATCCATCTGGAGATTACATTATCTCACAGCTGATTTCTTCTATTCCCATTTATAGATATCTATCTGACTCTTTGGGGGAATTTCTTCATATCTGGCACAACATTCATTTGGATTTAAGGATGGACTGATTAGAATTTGATGGTCAAAGGTTTCCTTATTTCCTGTCACATACAAACAGTTACAGCGATGCTTATATTAATGATAACCAGTGTTTAAGATACTAAGGTCAATGCGTATGTGCTCAGGCTTCAGGCTGCTCTAAGTGCTCAGTTTTTTTCTACTCTTGGCTCTCTGTGATGTGACTAAGGGGGTATTATGGACATCTCAGGCACAGGGCTCCACCCACTTGCGCTTCAAAATTTCTGCGTGAGGGGCAGCCAATAAGAACAAAGTTGAGTGTAATAGGTCCATCCATCCTCTTGAGGGTTGCAGGAGCTTATCCCAGCTATCATGGGGCAATAGGCAGGGCTAACACAGAGAGACAACAATTGGGCAATTTAGAATCACCAAGTATCCTAATTCCAATAACCAGGGAATCCACACAAATGCCACACAGCGAGGCCCCAGCCGAGGTGGATTCAAACCCAGACCTTCTACTGTAGCTGTGAGGCAGCAGTGCCAACCACCGCACTACCATGCTGCCCCATAACAGGCCCATATTAAAAAAATAACACTAATGCTGAAGAGGATTAAAAAGCGATCACATCATAATGACCACACACCTTTCTGGTAATTATGCAACACCATAACTCAGGAGCAGAAGTGGGGGATTGCGACCATATTTCACGTTTGGATTAATTGAATTAGTCGCACTAAATTTCGGTGCTCTCTCTCTGTTAAAGTCTTAACTAATATATGAGTCTGAACAGATGCTTATTAATTCTAATTTTGGTTTATTTTAATATAATTAAACGAACATTTTTACCGCAAAGATTCAATCCGTATTGAAGCATATATCATTTTTGCATAAACAAGACAAAAAGTCGCGGTAGCAGCTGAGGCAGAATTTTGGCACAGTAGTGCTCCGAGCTAAATACTATCATGGCAACATGCCCACAGCAGATATTCTTCTTTTTTTCCCACAGTGCAGAAAATGTGTGTGATTAATAACATAACAACTGCAATCCATTTATATTCCCAAGTTCGGGGTCCTGGGGCCAGATGCATAAATAGAATGTATACAAAAACATGCGTATGCCACTTCCACGCGCAAACTGGTGTTCGTAAAAGAACTGTGTGTGCGCTTCAGGCAGCCTTGAGACAAGGCACACGCGCAGACTTCCAGGGCACACTGCAGGTGATACACTAAGCGGGAGATTAAACATGAGATGGGAAATGCAATCCCATCCTAAAACATCGTTTGGGTGCTTTTTGCTGATTTCCCAGATTGTTTTATTATTGTTGAAATCTACACAGCAATCTGTAAAATTGATTAAAGGCTCACAGCAGCCTTTTATTTACATACCAGCCATTATTTCCCCATCAAACATCTTTTAATTTTGTTCTCATCTGTGAAGTGAAGTCTTTTTCTGATGTTTGATGATGATGATGATTAAACTATGGTTGCAATGATGATTCTGAGAAAAAAACAAAACTAAAAAAAGGGGCACGAGCGCTGTAACTGATCACAGCGGTTGTGAGCTGGGATGGCTGTTTGTCTGCTTAACATTATGTGAAGCACATGCAGTGTTTTCCTGGTTCGCCACCTTATATCAGCCTTTTTAAAGGTTTAAAAGAATGCACACGTCCCCCCAGTGCTGAAAATTTCTTCCGCTATGCGTGAATAAGTTTGTAAAGAATCCATCCAAATATTCCCGGATCAATCCAAATCAGCTCCCAATGTAAATAATTTCCCGACTGGATCTGGGCAGACTTTCATTCTTTTTGAGTAATCTCGCTCATGAAGAGTGAGTTAAGTTAAAACTCATGCGAAGGGAAACACAATGGCAACAATCAGATTCATCTTGAGTCATATCCGAGCTTTTAGTCTATCCAAATATGCCATTAATGCAGCTGTTCCGTCAGATGCCGCTGAGACGCTCACAAGATGTCGTGCGGCAATGACCACAGCGATGCTGGACACTGAGAGATAATCCTGCTTTAAAAACTCTACTGTAGGGTGGTGGAAGTGGAGTTTGCCCCTCCGTGAGAGCTTTGTGACTCTGGTAGGTTCATTTTTACTAGGTTTGACTAGATTGGCTACTCAGTTTGCATAAATGTAACACCAAAGGGTCCTTAACAAGTGTCCACAGTGTCCTGACTCACTGCTGCTGCAGCTCGGTGCATCGTGGAAGTGACACAAAAGGACACCTTGTGCGTATCTCTTAGACCGCAGCAGCTTTGACCTTAGGCAGTATTTGACGCCTTGGGAATGAAAACTGATGGATTTATCCAGCAGCTGTTGAGATACGTCAGTCTAGACCAAACTGATTGACTGACCAACAGACACCGACGTCCCCAGAGCCGGCAAAAAGAAACCTCACACGGATCCTTTTACAGTGTCCACCCTCTCTCCACGCCTCTCTCCGTCACCCTCTTTCAGCCTCCTTTGTTCCTGTCCTCCCTCTGTTGGGGTCCGCCACCCCTACCTCCATCCGCAGAGAGCAGCGATCATCATTAATGACAGGCGGGCTTTAATTAGCCCACAGTAAACAATTAACTGAAAAAAAATAAAATAAAACATTTCAATGCAAATCACATCTTCCAATGATAAAATGCTGCAACAATATCATTGAGTGCATTTGCCTGCAATTAGGAACACCTTTCAGGTTTATTCTGCGTATGTGTGTTTTCATACACAGACAAATGGTTGCATGTAGCTGTTGCCTTAATAAATTCCTTTTAAACTGTTTTGGTCTCCACTTTGCTGAGCCTTTGTGTGACTTGCTCATTAATGATCATAGAATTGCTATTTCAGTAATGGGTGTCTGAAAGTAAAGCCATAGAAACTACAATCAAATGGGGCTGAATGGGCCGCAGATGAATGGAGATCCACTGGAATAGTTTCCTCTGTGTGTCCTTCCCTCCTTTTACTTGACAGGTTTTTAACACATCCTGTTTATTATTTTTCAGCGTAAAGACAATGAGTATCTGCACTGAATCAAACGGGCCCGACAGCTGGTGACAGAGAGTGCCGCGGACTGCCAAGAATAGCATATAATGACACCAGTTGCATTGTATGTGAAAACGCGTCCAGCCTTGAATTGCAATTATATTGTTAAGAAGAGGACAAAGAATTACAGGCGGAAGGAATTAAGTCGTATTAGTCCATCTGTCATTTACGGGTTGTCAGACTGCAGAGAACATCTCCTCTCTGCTGGTGATTTGGTGTGGTGAGCCTCTCCATATGCATCACACTCCACTGATCCCTCAGTCACGGATGAAATACTGGACTCCGGCATCAACAGTGTAATATGATGTCTGGCTAACAAATTAAAGACAGACAAATGGCATCGATCCTCGAATGAACTGGCTTTGTGTTAATTGCCACAGAGTAAGTAATGGGCCCTGGCTAAATCTCTGCTAAAGGCCAAGTTCCTAGGTGGAGCAAAATAAATCTCTACAAAGTGCTATTTTTCTCTTTCTTTCTTTAAAAAGCAGCTTTGGTAAATGGCATAGAGGGACAGTGGTGCTGCTGACATAATAAATAATTTGTCATCTCAGCAGGGCGATACTGTAGGTTTCACTGCGAGTAAACTGAAATGCCTTCTGTCTGGTAACAACGTACGAGCTGACAGGCCCGCTACAAACCAGACACCAGCAGAAATGCCATTTCCAGTAAACGCTGCTCTACTTATCTCGGTCAATCACGACCAAATATGTGACCTGTAATTGTGTCACTTTGGGTCAGTGGCGGTGAGAAAACATTAGCGGACGGCAGAGGCATCGGGACTAAAGAAAACGGCTCCCGAGCACAGAATCTGGTATTTCTTGCTGAAAAATGTGCATACCTTCACGCGTGCTTTGCACCACATGTCTTCGCTTGGAACAGCAATCTTTTTTTTTTTTTAAATAATATCACAGCTTTCAGCAGCAGTTATAACGCTTGTAGCTGAATAAATATCTGCATTTCCACAAGTGTGACTTTATTCAAGCTCGACTTCAAGCGCTCGCTGGTTCTAAAGTATCCCGGGAGTGAGAAAAATCATAAATGCGACCCACCTTCATAATAGTTTGATTATGTTGTTCTGATTAGCGGGCTGTTACGGGTCACAGTACGCAGTGTACCGATGCATATGGTTGCGTGTAACACATCTGCCGTATCCGGACTTGGAATGAGTCTGGGTTTTGTCCAAACAAGATTAAACAGCCGAGTGTTGACATGAATTTATGAATTATTTTGGCAACGGGCGTCGGGCTTGCACACATGCAAACACTTTCATAATGACTCAGATGTATAAATCTGCCACGATTCTGTCAGCTTTTGTGCATGCAGATGTTGCTGTAGGTCAGGACGCTACGCAGCCTTTTAAAGGTGATAAGGTGTGTAATTTTGCTAATACAAAATCTTCAATGTAATGAGGGCAAATTAATATATGGATGAAGTCTTTTTTTTTTTTTTTTAATATTAGGATTTGTATAATATTCCCTTTTAAACCAAACCCGTGTTGTCTCCATCTGGATCCCAGAGCCTCCAAATGGATTTTGCATTGTCAAAATTACCACTTTGATTTTAGCCCATATTGACTTCATCCCTTTAAGGGCTGAAATTACCCTCCCTTTCTGTCTCCCCTCCTTTTTATTCCATGTTTTTCATGGCATTTCCATTTTGGCCCTGTTCTCCGATTTTATTTCCCCCTCTCTCTCTCTCCCCCTTTCTCTCTTTCTCCATTCTCTGGAGTAATTGCATTGATAGTGAACAGTGCTGCTAATTAATTATGCAACAACCGAAAATTGAGGTGAGAGCGAGGGATGAGAGGAGGAGAGATGAGGTTTGTGCCAAATGGTCTACAGTAGAGAGGGGAAAGAGAGAGAGAGGGGGAGAGAGGGAGCGTATAAAGTACTTTGAGAAAAAAAGCCAGAGGAAAAAAAAAAGCCAGATGGGAAGTAGAACAAAGGAAAAGCACAAGAAAATGAGGAAAGGAGGAAGATGAGAGGCGAAGAATGTAACAACTGAGAGGTTATGTTTGTAACGAGGATCTGTCAGAACACGGAGATCAACAGCGCGCAGGCAAATCAGGGCTCTGCTACAGAGGAAGATCAGAAGGAAGGATGCAAACACTGGTGGGGAAGTCAAAGGATACTATCAGCATTGCCTGCTATCCTCTGGTGAAAGGCACAGATGTGGTTCTCATACTTAACACATGTCCCTGCACTCCACAGAGAGACTCCTCGGGGAATATCATGTGCAATGGACTCGGTAGAGTCAGGTCAGAGACTAAGAATGAGGACCGACACGTGATCGTCTTTTATGGAAATGCATTTCTCTTCCCTGCTTGGATGATTAGCAGGGTTGCATGTAGCTTAGAAGCAATTTCCAGGAGCATGTGCTGGTTTAACTATTGAAGCTGTTTATTAATTTACACAGTCCCAGCAGCACTACCACTTATACAGGAAAAATACAATTACGGTCTCAAAAAAACCAAGATTAACATTAGGAATGGCACCACTATTGTATGATATAACACAAATTACACAAGCTGTGGACTTGTGCAACAGGTCGTGCTGCGTGAGTCATCCAAATCTGACATTTTTGGTTTAAATTGTTGCCAGTATGCAGGAAGGAGGTCAGGAGAGAGGTACAGCAGTGAGCGTCTGCAAACATCTATAAAGCACGGTGGAGGCTCATCAGGGTTTGGGGCTGCGTTTCAGCCAGTCGTGTTGGAGATCTTGTCAAAATTGATGGAGTCATGAATGCACAGTCAGATTTTGATGCACCATGCAATACCATCTAGTACTGTATTTCTGAAGACTACTTAAAGGAATTAGAAGAATGCTTGTGGCTGTGCTGACAAATACCAAATATTAATGTTCAAGCTTTTTAGCCTTGTGCAAACTCTGCACTTATGTCCCATTTTCCATAACAACAGCATACACAGCCACAACAGCCTGGCACCTCGTCCTCATGCTGGTCACCAGCCTGGTCACACACTGCTGTGGGATGGCATCCCATTCTTCAACCAGCATTTGTCGCAAGTCAACCAGTGTGGTTGTGTCGGTCACTCTGGAACACGCAGTACCCTGAAGTCACCTAGTTCACTGAGGTTGAGGTCAGGGCTGCAGGAAGGCCATTCCATCCTCTCCGCTCCCAAGTTCTGGATCTAGTCTCTGATAAACCCCGCTCTGTGGGGGCGAGTGTTGTCATCTTGGAGGAAAGAGTTCAGTCCCAGACTGGAGATGTGGGACTGTCACTGGCTGCAGAATGGCATCTCGATGTCTCTGCACTGAGATCGCCTCCAGTGATGACAAGCCTGGTTGTCAGCACCTGGGGTACCAGAAGCTCACAGGAAGAACCGATAGCAGAATCAGCTGTTTGGCACTGGCAGAGAAGACCTGGCAGGTTTTTCATGGGTGCAGCCCACATGCTCAACTCTGCTGCTCAACCCTCAAATGCATTTTCCTGACAAGTGTGGCAGAGGCTTTCCAGTAGTAAAAGATTTATTGCCAGGAAGTATTGTTACAGAAAAGAATTAATAGACCAGGCATAAAATTTCTCACCTTTTGTGCTAAGTTTAATTTTATCAGCAGAAGCAGTTTGCTCAGTTGTCACAAAACAGCAGATGTTAAAATATTCCATTATGCTTAGTGCTTTTTAGACTTTTACTCCACGCTGGCTTTTACTTGAAATTTAAACTACTGTACCATAATTGTTGCATTTGTATTGAATTCTCATTGTGCTAAGTGATAAAGCCCATCTACAGATGGAGCGCCTGCTGCTGCTCCGCTAACTTGCTGCTCACACTACACCTTTTGTGTAGACACAGTATCCTCAGATGGCACTTAATGTTCGAGATCTGTGGCTGCTCTTCTCTTAAGGTCCACATTTTTCTTTGAGAGACAGAGTTGGCGCAAAGTCCGACTGCCTCAACTCAACCACCTCATTTGGGTCACCTGTCAGGTGTGCTTTTGGGCCACATCTGGCCAACAGACTGTGTTTAAAAAATGATGCAATTTCTGAAAAGCAAAGCCCATGCAGAAGTTCTCTGTACCTGTATTCTTTATAATGGCCAACAGGGGGTGAATACTGTAGGTGTAACAAAGATCTGTGGTTTACGGGCTCAGTCTTTAGTTTCAAGACATGATTTTCCTTTTGTAAATTATGGTTCTTCTTAGCGTCCAGAAGTGTGAAAAGCAGGGTGTGCTTTAGGACGAATAACTTTGTTTCACAGTTGGATCCGCCCCTGATTTGTGACTTCTGGTCTCAAAAAGCTACTATGGTACTGGTGAAACCCCCAGCTCCGGGCTTCAAAGACAGAACTTGGTAAACATTATTTCTTTCATGACAACTGCGTCAAACAAGCCGCCGATGAAGACCACGGGCCTCAGCAGAAAGCTGGTGAGTGCTGATGTCAAGAAATGAAAAATGAACCATCAGCTTTAACTTCAGTATATAATGGTAACTGCTATTTTAAAATGATGCGTTTTTTCACTGTCAGATAAACTGCAGTACTGTGCAAAAGTCTTGAGCCACCCCTCATTTCTTTTATTTTGCTAGAAAAGTTGTAAATAGGTGAAGTTTGACATTCAATGCTCTTCTTTGGATGTTGGCTGCCTTTTGTTCCATTCTATTAACATGACCCCACACTGCTGCAGTAACTTTGATGTCAGAGCTCCGGGGAGCACACTGATAGCGACTGATAGTGTTCGACAGCGTGGTTTTCCAATCAGACACTTTCCAGATGGTACTGCACGGTGGATCGAAATCTGTCGGTACTTTTCTGCATTCATAGTTTTATCAATTTTGACAAAGATCTCCAACACCACCGAACCACAATGAGCCTCCACCGTGCTTTACAGGTGGCTGTAGACGCTCCTGATCTCTTCCAAACAGACTAACAACAATTTCAGATTTGGATGACTCACACCGTAAAACCTGTTGCCACTGATTTTCAGTTCACGGCTTGTGTAATCTGGCAAACCTCAGCCCTTTCTCCCTGTTTCCCTTCCTCGGGAATGGCTTCTTGTCACTCACCCTTCCACTGAGACCACTTCTGGATCGGCTGATGGGCCAGCTGCGTCTGTCGTGACAGGACTTTCAGAAACTGTTTATACTGTAGAGTTTTTAGGGCTGCTACTTTTGTGTCCAGTAGGCTCAGATTTTTTTAAGGACACGCTGCACACTACGCTGAGCTGTGCCACGTTTTCAGCTAATAGCTCTTTGGGAATCACCTTGTTGTGCAAAAATACTATTTTATGCCTGTCAAACTGTGTTATCTTTGGCATTTTTCAAAGATTCGGCTACAGAAATGGGAACAAATTATGTGTTTTGTGACAAGCTGCTAGCGACAAAGTGCCTAAAGATACAATTTACGATACGATTTTGTCTGTTACGTGTAGGCCGTGCTTCGCCGCTTTCGTTAGGCGCCTTCTTTATGCTTGAACAATTCATAGGTCAGTGTTAAGTGGCTTAACCAACAAAAATTGCTCTGGAAAAAAGCGGCGAGTGTCCAAAGAAAAACTTTGAAATACCTCCAGAAGCCCTGGAGAAATATTGCTCAAGATTGCTTTAAAGATTTACAACAAAACGTGGCTCCTTGGAAACAAAGTAGGTCATTTCCTCTTAGTGGAGCTTAGCTGGAGTAGTTTTTAGCACATATCCATTCATAATTTCCCAACTTGTTTTAATTAGGTGTACCGTGATAGCGCCTTTTAGCCCTACTTTGGGTTGACGTGGAACTGAGGCACCTCTTGCACATATCTGTCCAGCAATTGCTCGCTGAGTATTATTGAAAAAGATTCCTATCAGTATTTTTCATAAGTCGGTGTCAACTATTTTAAAATATGCGCTCACAAAAATCCACCATGTGTCTAATAACTTCTGGCTTATCCTGACATATTTGTGCCCAGATTAGATCAAGCCAAGTCAAACTCTTGCTCAACCTATCTCCAAGTCCTGCCCCTGTGCGTCGCTTGCTCTCTTCTTTTAATGCTAAATGTCAAATTAATATTCTGCATTTTCAACGTGACATTAACGAGCCGGCATTCCAGCCAGCTCGTTTGCTTTATTGCATTTCCTCACTTCGCACCTCACCTCAGCACTCTTCGCAGAGGACTCTTCCGCTTTCCATAAAATCCCTAAGCCTCCCATCCTCCACGCTTCCCTCTCGCTGTCTTCTCCATCTCTGCCGCCCTCTCCAGCTGAAGTGCTGGCTTGACTAATTAAAAGCCTTAATCAGGATTCATAATTAGGTCTAATCAGCGCCTTGTACATCATTCCCTTGCATTCTTCCTTCGCTTGTGGTAAGGGCCGAGATGCTTATGAAATAATTTAGGCGACTTAATGTGTCCAAATGCAGAGCTGGGAGCAGGGCTTCAGTTAAAAAGAAAAGGAGAAGAATATGATTGGGACCGGGCGGCTGATTACTTCCTCTTCCTCCCCCTCTGGTTTTCTACTTCACACATTCAAATTTGTTCTCTCTCTTTCTCTTCCCCCTTTTCTGTCTCTTTCGGCTCTTTTTCCTCGTATGCGGCGTCCTCATGACAAGAAAGTAGGGTAATAAAGCAGACAGCCTTCCAGATTACAGCTCCCTCCTCTACCTCTGCATCCACCTGCTTCATTGCAGCTGAGGCCACAGCGCTCTAAGCCCGGCAACAGCCTCTCTGCTCTTTACTGCCTTCTGTCCACCTGAGCTCTCATCTGTTAGAACTGACGCCTGATACAATGCAGGACAGAAATAGAAGATTACACTGTTCATTATTCAAAAGGCCTCCGCGCGGCTCAGACCGCAGCCTCCCGGTTTGTTTCCGTGTCCGTGCGCTGCTCTCATCACTTCTACAAAGCAGGAATACGATCCTGCCGCAAAGTAGCTGCTCCTTTTGAATTTCAGTGGTCTGTATCATGGTAGCTCACAGAGTCCCGACCGTGCAGAATCTTTCTCCTGTGCCTCTGTGTCAGCTTCCTGCTGTCTGAATAAGAAATTGTTAAAGGGGGGAAAAAAAAAATTAAATCGCCTTCAAAAAGAAAACACCAAACAGTGGGAGTCTGAGAAAAAGCTGCATAGAACAGATTTCAGCACGTTTTTTTTTTTTTTCTACCCTCTTTGTCTGTGCTGTCAGAGCCAGGCCATTTAAAAAATATACACCAGGTGCCCAGGTACGCGTTCCTGCTGTGGTACACACATGTAATCGCAATTACGATGACAATGATTTTCCAGCGAGCCGTACAGAAATTTGTCAAAATTATGATGTGCATTGTTCTGCGCAAGCTATTAGGCCTATAATGGAGTGGTTACCTTGACGACTGTAAATCAAACCAGGTAGCGTAAGAGGATGCGAGTTATTGAAGGTGAGGGAAAAAAACTACAATCGGTCTCATTTTCTGAAAGATTTGCTTTATTTTTGCGGAGTGCTGCTTGATGTCCTGCAAGGCGGTGTCAAGATTTGCTTGAAAAGCGCACCTGCGGCGCTTTGTTCCCTGCAAGTTATGGTTAGGCTTTTAATGGAGTGGCAACTGCATTTCATTTCTTTACATTTGCGGGTGCGGTCAAGTCAGGAACTTAGCTTACTGCAAGCATCCTAAAGAAAGGAACCCCCAGAGCAGAAAACACAAGAGGTGCTCAGCAGTATTTAAAGCGGTTAATGGAAATAGTGCCTTGGGGAGAAATCAAAGACCAGACAGGCTGAACATCACAAACAGATAACATCAGCTATTTGTTTAAAACCAGTCACAACCTGCTCACAAAACTGACTGAGTGACAGTCAAGGTCAGCGACAATGAGACGGCAGATAACCTTAGAAACCTAAAGGAGGTTGAGACCACCCTTGATCTAAGATAGGGGTTACCATTAGAATCGTGAAAGGATTAACTGTTGCTTTAATAATCCCTTTTCTCCACACTGGCCATTAAAAATCCTTCCATTCAAGAGTGTGTGTGTGTGTGTGTGTGTGTGTGTGTGTGTGTGTGTGTGTGTGTGTGTGTGTGTGTGTGTGTGTGTG
>JAVDPK010002130.1:325695-352083 GCA_034780415.1 Cichlasoma orientale
TGTGTGTGTGTGTGTGTGTGTGTGTGTGTGTGTGTGTGTGTGTGTGTGTGTGTGTGTGTGTGTGTGTGTGTGGGACCACATCCGTAACCTTCTTACATGCCGTTAGCCATTAGCCATTTACAGTAGGTGGCCTTCTTCGCATACTAGTAGATAATTATCACCTCATTCAGTGCATGCTGTTCAGCCCTGCTGAATAGCAGTATTAGGCAGTGTGTTTCCAGACAGTACATTTCCAGATTAGGATGCTGGAAGGGCGGTGAGGGCACCATTCAGCGGACTCTGAACAGTGACACGTGAGCTGCTTTTGTATTTACTTGCTTGTTAATTTCATTTTTATGTCCCGTTTGGTTGGTTTAGCCATCTAGAGTACTTCTTTCTGATTAGAAAAGGGTCACAGTTTGAGTTCAAATACATATTTTTGTCAATAGCAAGACAACAAAGCCGTGTTGGCTCCTCATCACATTTTGAGTTTGCTAGCGGCTTCCTTTATAGAATTTGTGCTGCTCTCTGCTATAGGGAGAAAACTGGACTGGTACCTGTACAGTTTCGGCTGCGACTGAGCACTTAAAGAGCTTTTTATTACACACCACAGGCACACACACGTGCAGAGAGCACTTCATTTTGTGCCTCGAAGCACTTTCTATCATGCGCACACTCACAGTCCTATGGATGCATCGGGGGCTCAGTATCTTGCCCAAGGACATTTTGACAGGCGAACTGGAGGAACCGGGTATCGAACCAACAGCCTTCCAATTGACAGGCACCATGCTCCACCTCCCGAGCCACCTCCTGGCAATATGCATGTTACTGATTAGAGTCATTCAGCGGGGCGACGATATCCGAATCAGGAATCAAATGTTAGTCAGGCCCAGATGTGCTTTACTCTCCCAGCTTCCTGGGACATCTTGCAGGCTAATACCTGGATCATTTACAGCGACTGAGTGCGTTACGTCTGCTCAGGTGCCACCTTTCATCTCAACCAGACTACTTCTATTATTATTGAGAATGCAGCTGACACAGACAATTCAGACAATTTGCAGATGGAGTTCATAAGTAAAAATGGCTTTATACTAATGCAGGGGTCTGAATGACCCAGTTCATCTCATTCTTAGGCTCTGAAAGACTATGGAATCCATTTTGCATATAAAGAGAACAATGAATGCTGCCCCTGTTTCTCGTGATTACATAGTTTTAGGCATTCGTTAAATGTAAACCACTGATGTGGCGCCGGTGCCAAATCTCGTTTCATGCAAGAAAAAAAGACCAAAAAAAGAGCCGCTGGGCTCGACGTTGGTACGGCTGATGTCACCGGCTACTGGAAGCGTTACTGGAAGCGATGTGCAAATGATTGGTACATGCAGCCCACGGGTCCTGTCATCACGAATGAACCCAACTTCTGCGAGCGAAGCTACGCAATAATCAAAAATGTGGGCTGGTTCTCAAACAGCACCTCGGTTGTTCGAAAAGAGTGGGTTGACAACAACATTTCTGGTGGCACGCATTCTGCAAAGTTGCACAGTAAGCGCTTTTTAAAATTTGTGCAGCCTGCTTATTTCTACCCCTTCATTTCATTGCATTCCAACATTTATACAGTGCAAGACACCAACGTCTTTTTGGAGAGCTGTAGTTGCATGTGAGATGGTTTTACATCCAAAACATCACCAGTGTTAGAGTTTGAACTACCCTACAGGGTTTTTTTTAAACCCCATAAGTAAGATTAATTCCACCAAGGCTGGCAAAATTAAAATGTTACTCTGATTTCTACTTAATAATAACGTAATGCTGTGAAATAAGCATTCTTTAAAAGGAGTACTTAGTCAAAAATATAATTAACTTAATAATACATTTTCCCTTTTACTTAAGAACCATTTTAAATGCAGGACTGGAATTTGAATGATGTATTTCAGCATTGTCTTAGTAATATTTTACTCCAACAATCTGAATGTGTGTGTGTGCTTTTTTTTCTATCTCTGTTCTTTCCCAGTGACTTATTAATAAAAGGAAAAAACATTATTTGTGAAGTTAGAACTGAAAGGAGGACAATCCAAGGGCACTTCAGGGAAAAGAAATGAATCTCACCCAATCAGATAGACCTTGTGACAGCTGTTACAGCTTGGTTGAGCAATGTCATCCTGAAACTATAAAATAAAAAGTATGCGCCCATAAATTACCGCACTCAAGAAAGATCTTAAAGTGCCGCATCCAGAAATCTTAATGTTTACCACGTCAAAGCATCAATATCCATAATACTGTAATCAGCTGAGACAAAGGCAGAGATGATTGGTACCCTCCATCTCATCCTCCTTATTTCAGCGGATAGAGTTGCATAGACAGTGTATTATGGAGCACAGAGGGCAATAAAGGCTGTTGTTCTGCTCAGCTGTGGTCTTTATTGTTTATGGTAATGGCTTTTATGTCTCAAAATGAGTGTGACACTGAATTATTGATGTTTAAACGTCCACATGGAACCAGCAATTTTGGGAGCATCGCTCTCAAGGAAAAAAAAGGAGCACGCAGTTTAGGTTAAATCTGCAGTGCGCCGTGCATACCGTGCAAGGGTGGCTCTCAAACTCACCACTGTGGGAATTTTTTTGGAAATTTGAATATGTGGTGGACGGCGTCCCATTTTAAGCTCCCGCGAGTCTTCTTATTGCTCATTGCATCGGGACATGAAGGCAATCTGCAGATCGCCATCACAACGCGGCGCAATTCAAGCGTTTAAAAATTCAAATGTGCTTTAAATAAATGCATGAGGGCTGCACCTGTGGCCACTTTACAGTGGAGCGATATTTACAAGCCTCTCGGTGTACAGCTTTTGACTTCACACTGGGCGCAGCTAAAACTAATGTAAGTTTGATGATTGCTCACCGAATGAACGTGCGTGTAGTTTACTCAAACGCGCGTTCATTTTTTCACTTTTTTTTTTCTTTTTACAAAATCACTCTATTTGCAGTCTTCGGAGAAAGGAAAGTGCCCATAAACTAAAGGTGAAAATCATTTCGAGGATTATTTATGCGCAAATGAATGATCAAAAGTGTGTGTGTGTGCATGTCTGCGTGTGTGCGTGTGCTTCTGGACTCCCCCAAAAAAAGTTATTTTTATGAGTTTGAAAGCATGCTTCTGACTCTAAAGACCATTATTAGTTGATGTCATGTGACTGCGCAAGGCGGTCTCTCGGCCTCGCTGATGTGGCGCGCACACGCGTTCCGCGCGCCCGTCTGAGCAGTCATTTTCAGGGGTATTAGAAGCCCTATAACGCGGTGGGCCATTAACAGCATAATAATATCACAAGTTGACCCCTGACCTTCATAGCAGCTTATATCTCCTCGCTGATAGATGCAGGCTCTGCATACAGCACTCTGTGCGGGAAATGAACTGACACGTGGGAGAAGAGGGCAAAATCCCTCCATCTTAAGCCTCGCCGGAGCGAATAGCAGAGCAGCTTAGGAGGCGCGGGAGAGTGGCAGAGAGACAGACAGAGAAGCTTTGATATAAACTGGAGAGAGGGGGAGATGAGAGGATAATGAGAATGGAGAGAACAGATTTTTCCTCTTTTACAAGGCTGCGGTTACATCCCCTCTACCAATCTCACCCCTGTCACCCGATAGGGTTTCGCCCGACCACATGACATCACCTGTTTGATTTGATTGCAGAGCCTTAGTGATACATTACACTTCTCACTCTTTTTGGCCCCCGTTTTATATGCCTTTTATCTTCTGCCTGTACATGCCGCTCACCTCATCATTCCTGTGACATTACTCATCTGCTTCTCACCTGGCTCGTTGTTTAGCAGAATTCCCCTATTTTAAGATTGCGTCTTAATGTGCGTTCCTTCGATCCCCCCTCATCTAGCACATCCTCTACCTGTCCCTTAATAAGGCGTTGCCCAGTTTCTCAAAGTGCCCCATCATTAGACCTTTTACTCTTTCCCCTTTAGCCTCGCATCTATTTCTTTCCCACATTATTTTGGTTTCCACCCTTGATGACTATGCCCTTAAGCAGCAGCGTAACCAGTTTCCCATGAGGCGTGAGTGGCAGCCTGACCGGCAGTCTACCTCTACCTAACTTCATCTCTTCCAGCCCTCCCTGCTCTGAAATTTTCCACCCATTTCCCCTCCAACTATCCACCTCCCAACACCCGCAAATGACTCAATGCCCACCTGCCCTGCAGCCATCATCTATCAGTCAATCTGAATCACACACACACACACACACACACACACCCACACGCGTACAAAAATCGGTGCGTGCACCATGACATACACACATATATAGTCACCGTGAAGGACTAAAATGACAGCTCCAACCCTCGGGGATATGCTGAACTTCTATGCATGTCTTTGTGTGTGTGTGTGTGTGTGCATGCATATGGTCAAGGATGTCTGTGTACATGTAAATGCAGTTATATCTATAAATATGTATGGTAATGCACGGAGAGGGGTCGTGAATAAAACATGGAACAGGCTCCGGCACTCTTTATGGATGTTAATCTCTGCGGCTGTAACCTGTCTGTGATCGTGAAGACTCCACAATATCTCGTTCAAATGTCATTGCTTTGTGTGGATTATGTTAGAGTGAATATGCGCTCTTTGACCGTTCTTTATGATAAAATTTACATTACGGCAACAATGACTGTCGGATATACGCGTACTCTGTGTGTATAAGGAAGACTGTTAATATAATTTAAACAGCAGCCACACAAAAAAAAAAAAGTTTTGCACTAAAGTTTTGATATATATATATTCCAACATAAAATAAAACTTTGAGGACTTCTATTTGTCGCACAGATGCTTGTAATTCTGGATGCATCACTCATTTTGATAGGCATGTTTTTTTTTGTTTTTTTTTTAACTTGATGCATGAAAACATCATAACCTGTTTATAATGACCCAGATAAGATTTTGTCCCAGTTATGAAAAACCTGATTATCATATCTGGGATGCATCTATGTGAATATTATACTTTTCCAGTTTTTAGTTTTGAAGGGATGAGTTGTTGATGGAGGAAATTAAAAAGTGTTTCCTCTAATTGTCAATTCTGTTAGTTGGTTTACAAGTTTGTTCCAGGCTGAAGTGCGTCAGCGACCCGGATGACCGTAAAAGCTGGTACAGACGTTCTTAGTGGATGAAGCTCAGTCAGTTTGGTATTTTCTAGGCTCTTCCTAGTGCCAAACAAGTCCAAATGATTATTTTTCATACATTTCATTACTGTGGAAAAGTCTTAATTCACCCTTAATTTCTTTACATTTTGCGAGGAAACTGTGAAATATGTGCAGTGATTTATTGAACATAAATGGAAACAGTATACAAGGTAAAAACTGAGTTTGTGCAGTAAGATTGAAAGTCAGTGTTTGGTATGGTCGCCTTTATTCTCCAGCACAGCCTCAACTCTTTCAGGCAGCTTTCTTGTAATGTCTTTAGGTAGTATTAGGGAATAGCTCTCCAGGCTTCTTGAAGGATGTTCAAAGCTCTTGACAAGATGATCCCACACTGCTCCAATAATGTTGAGCTCCGGGCTCTGGGGAGGCCAATCCATGACTGGGTTTTTCTGTATGCTTTTACTGCACCGGCAGTGTGTTTGGGATCATTGTCATACTGAATAATGAAGCCTTTGCCATCAGATGTTTTTTTGATGGATCAAAATCTGATGCTACTTTTCTGTGTTTCATAATTCCAACAATTTTGACAAGACCCCCAGCACCACTGTCTGAAATGCAGCCTCAAACCATGACAGAACCTCCACCGTGCTTCACAGATAGCTGTAGACACTCACTGTTGTACCTCTCTGCTGACCTCCTCCATACATATTGACAACAATTTGAACCAAAACTATGGCTTCAAATGATGTGTGTTTTTCCAACAGGCTGCTAGTAACAAAGTGGCTAAAGATACTATTTAAAATCGGTGCTTTGCTAAGTTGTCTGTTGTGCGTAGACAAAACAGTGGTTCATCCTTTGAGTTCGGTGCATTTTTTTATGCTTGAATGATTCATGGGTCAGTGGGGTTTTTTTTATATATATATATATTTTTGGCCTTTTTACAGCTTTATTAGACAGTTCTTGCAGTGGAGAGAGACAGGAAAGCGGGAGGAGAGATGGGGAAGACACGTGGTAAAGGGGACTCGAACCTGCGCCGACCGCTCCGCCATGCAGGATACATGGTCGCCTGCCCCCACCCTGAACCACCCTGAGCCACCCTGGTGCCCTTTTATAGGTCAGTGTTAAGTGGCTTAACAAAAAGCAAAAACATTCCTGGAAATGGTCAGGTACAAGAACCGGACTGAGGGGGGAAAAAACAGCCAATGTCCAAAGAAAACTTTGGAAAGACCTTCAGGAAGCCTGAAGAACTATTGCTCAAGACCACTTTAAAAATTCTGGCTCCTTGGAAGTATAATATAAAGAAATGAGGGGTTGCTCAAGACTTTCGTGTACTACTGTATGTCAGCATGGACTGATGTACTGGTTGAACCCTCTGTTGCTCCCCTGATAATAAGTCTTAAAGATTTTGGCCTTTCCTAACTTTTCCTGTATCCAGCCCGTTACCCGGTCCAAGCCCCTGCATGTTGGCTGAGGCTCTCATGTTTTGTGCTGCAGTGCTTTGTCCCTTGTTTTTTTTTAGGTGACATGAGCCCCAGAAGGCGCTTCAGTAGTCATTCTAGCCTTCCGCAGCTTTTTATAACACTGTTGTGCAGCATGGCTTTAAGCTTAGCTTTTAAAACCTGACGACATACCACAGCTTAGAGTGTGTCACACACCAATTTTGATGCTTCGGGAAACAGCCACTGCCGGGCTTAAAATTTCATTACGATGACAAGGAGGAAGCTTAGGGTCGTGACCTTTTTAATGGTAAAACGATCACGTCACATATTAATCGGTAACCTTTTGTTATGGATGTCCTCGTCTCAGAAATTTTTGTCTGCAATTTTGTCCATTTTTAGTTTCTTCTTCCTGCTATATCATTGCAGCTGGGCACACACAGGTGCCTTACTCACTGACCTTCAGTTGTTAGGAACAATTTAATCCTGAGCTTTAATTTTTTTTCAGAAGTGATTTATACTGCTGCCTTTATATCAACTTTGACATTCAAAATTCTAGTCATACTGTGTTTTTCCTTATTTATTTTGTCAGAAATGCATCAGGTGCGTCATCTTTAGGTGTCGACTAGCCACCAAATTTACTGCTAATTTTTAATTCAAAGCATTCTTAAAAGCTATATTTTAAATAGAAGCGGCTGGCTGATTGTAATACCTAGAAAAACAAACAGATTTTACTGGATTTGAAAGAATGTGGCCCTTTTTTAAACCATCAGTAACTGTGATTGTTTGATTTTGGGACCTTTGGCCCCAAATTAGCTAAATTAGCCTTAAAATAGAGTTAGCTTAAAATGAGTTTGGTTTACAGTTTGTGGTGCTGAGTGATTGTCTGCACTACAGGATGAAATATTCTTCTCAGTGCTCTGGGGATATGCATTTTTTTTTAATCATCAAGTCAATTTCAGCTGTAACTCCCAGTTATTTTCATCTGGATGCGCGCTCAGTCATCCGGGTCAGTCCACAGTTGTTTTGCTTAACTGTACCTGAAAGAAACAGAGCGCTAAAAAGAGTCCTGGCAGCAAATATGGTGGTGAAAGCGTAACTTTAGGGGGAAATAGAAGCAATTTTAATGGGATCTGAGTGGTGATACACGCATTGCACGTGCAGCTTTTACGCCCCAGTGACAGTTAAAATTAAAGGTCATTTAAATAATGTTTCAAAATAAGAGGTGTTTCAACGCGGCTGCCCGCGCTAAATCTTAGCGTTCTCGTACGCTTAACTGAGTGAATATGGCAAACGTGACAACACTACAACTGCTTACACAGCAGCTGTTGGCGCTAGCATTTAGATGGAAGCGCTGCTCCGTCTAAGCATAGGTTTGCAGGGCTTCTAGCACAGATGGAGGCATTTGGTGTTACTTAATTAAACGGTTTTGCAGAAATTTGACCTTCATTACAAAAACACAGCAGAGTATTTGCCTTTTTTTTAGCTGCGTGCAGCAGTTTTTTGGGGGGTTTTTTGGCTTAATGATGGGTGGAGCAGGTTTCTTTTTGACCTCCTATACAGAGACGTACTAAAGAATGAGCTCGTTAGGCATTCTTTGCATCGTAGTATTAACTTGTACTGCAGAACATTAAATTAGGTTTGGCCCTGGATTTTCACGAAGACAAAAAAAACAACTTTGAAACAGGACAGTCGTACTAGCTGCTGAATCCACGGGACGATTTGTCTTTAACGGACAATTGGTTTTAAATTAAGAAGTCTATGACCTTCATCGGCTTCTGTGAATGTGGCCATTAGCTCTCCCAAACACAACTCCACATTTTTAGATTACAAGCGAGAACAGTCCGATCCAGAGACACAGGATAAAGACCCAAGCAACGTTTTGTCTTTTGAGCGTTGCTGTCTGCTACAAGCAGGAGCTCTTCCTTTGAAACCAGAATGAACATCGCCGAATAATTGAGTGATTCGTCTTGATCAACAACATTTTAATTATGTTTTGTCTTGCAGGGTAGCGAAAATCACGCTCGCCTCCCTTTTTATTGAAAACAGCATTTCTTACACGAACTGCTGCAAAAAACATTTTCTCCCACTAATACTGGGTGTCAGCGCGCCATTCATCGCTGTTGTGATAATATTTATTTGCATAAAAATTACAAAATTATGCAAAATGAAGATGAGAGGGGGGGAAAAAACACAAACAAAGTGCAGGTCATTCAAGAAAAGAAGGGAATAGCACAAATGTTCCCGGGGATGAGGGATAGGAGATGCTCCCCGTGGACTCAAATGAGACAGTGTAATGAGTCGCCAGGCTTTGATACAGTCTTCCCCAAATCAGCAACACACTCATCCAGACAGACAGGGTCTTACTAATGCATTCTGCTGTAGACATTTTTCCCAGCTTGCCTCCCTCCTTCCTTCTTTTCTCTCCCGGCCTCGTCTCTGTCTCTGTTCCAGCCTATCAGACATGACAGTACCAGCTGGCTGCTGGCAAACTCACAGCCAGAGGATATAAGCAGCATGTGTGTGTGTGTGTGTCAGAGGGAGGGGTTGGGGTGGTGGTGGTGGTGGTGGGGGGGGGGGGTGTCAACATATCTGTCTTTTGAGGGTGTGTGTCCATAGTTCTGACAGGATCGGGGTGTGTTTGCGCGCGCACATGCGAGGTCACATGTGAGGCAGATTAGGTTGGTGCGTCTTCGGTGCGAAAAAGCGGACGTGTTGATTTAATGTCACGGAGTCTGAGCCTGAGTGATCTGAGTCACAGGTGTGGCGGTTACTCGGGGTGGGGCTCAGAGTAATATTTAATTCCAATAAAGATAGTTGTCAACACTTGCTTGAAGCAGCTGTGCACTCCTGTGGGTGCTTGGCATTCGCTCCTCTGGTCTGACTCACCGAGCGCATTAAAAGACAGTTATTTGCCTTTGTTGCTGTGCAGCCGTGTCCCGGTAAAGATGTGTGCGCTCTCGCTTTTGTACTTCTGAGCGTTTCGCTAAAGTTTTAGTGTTTTTTTTAAATGTCTAATGGAAAAAACAATCAAAGATCAAACCCACGGTTCTGCATTAGCGGCTGCGGGAAACCTTTATTGGAAACATTCGAGATGAACACCAGATGCGTCTGTGATTTTTGACACTGCTCAACATGTTCGCCCTGACCCCCCCCCCCTCACCTTTCCTCCACTGCCACCTCTCTCTCCCCCCTCCATCGATTAAAGACACATACTTCTCTTTCCATCTGTCCGCCCATACCTCCTGTTGCCTTATAAAGTTTTGACCTAGATTCATAATGGGGAAGAGAAGGGACACACACACATATCCCGCTCCCCAAATCCCAAAATGTGTATTTCTAGATCTTCAGTGAAGCAAATCTAAACATCTTTTGAAGCTCTCATCTCCAGTTTTCAGAGGTTACAGCTTCATATTTGTCTAGTCTACCATCTTCTCCTTGGCTGTGTGCTACATATTACATCTGAGTAATGAGTAATCCCAAAGATTAGAAGCCGCTGATACTAAAAACTGCAAAGGCCAACATCCTGGTGATTTTTTTTTAAAATATGCTCATTACATGTTTCCCTTTAATTCACAGTGAAGGTTTGGCACAAGATCCCTAACCAGGATGAAGCTGGGGTTAAAGCTCTGCTTCACTACAAATCATAATTGCAGCTTAGCAGCTCAGCCAGACGTTAAGAAAGAGCCCCTAATTTTAAAAGACCACAATGGAGCTTGATGGAAACCAACAGGATCCCATGGGTCTGTCCAGACGGGGTCTGAACCAACTCCCTATTGGTTGAAACAGGCCAGACCTGATGACAGACAGGCAGGCCAGAGCTGACAAACTGGGGCTCACATGCTACATGCTGTTTGTTCTGTACAGACTCCAAAATATGTGAGACACGGAGGCATGGGGTGATATTCAGACGGAGGAGAGGAGAGATGGGAATTGAGTAGGAGTGAATGATATGAGAGGAGGTGAGAAGCGGAGAGGAAATGGGTTGACACTGAGTAAGAGGAGGTGGCAAATGTTGCAGGGAAGGTGGAGGTGGGAGGACATTTTCACATATTCATAAGGGAAGAGTTTTTGAGTTTTTGTCGGGTAGTAAAAAGGGTTGCAGTTTTCTTTACATCTTGATTTGCAAATTCCAATTCTCACTCAGAAAAGCAGAGCAGAACGCACGACGGTGTGGAGCCAAAAAGTCGCGTGAGGAAGCTGAGCAGGTGACAGGTGATCAGGAATATATCGAAGATAAATCCAGGAAAGACAATGGGCCGTAACTTGAAAGTGTTAAAGAAATGGTTTGATATTAATAAATTATCACTGAATTTACAGGTTGTTTGAAATTACAGAGACACACGTTACATTTATATTATTTTAGCACTGATAATGAGGCAAAAATTGCCAACAAAGAATCGGATTAAATGGAAAGGACATTATTATTGATCAAAAAAGGTGTACGGAGAATATTTGTCCTGATCCTTGCTTTTAGAAACATACCTCTTCACAAAAAAAACCCTGTTGTTTTATAACTGTAAGGGGGTGCTGAGGAGAACCAGAACAAAAATGAGAGCAAGAATTGTGCATGAGGCGAGCGGATCGCTCAAGGCCAGTTGGCAGTGACCATAAGTGCTTTCATTGCAAGGTACTGCTTCTGTAGCCGAGCCCTTGAGTCAGGTCTAACGGCCGCACAAATGGATAACGTGTTAAGCATATTGCTACATTTACTACCAAAGACGCTGACATCTGCAGCTGGAAAACTGAATCAGGGCTCGAGGTGCGGAGAGGCGAGGGCGAGCAGAGCAGCGTGCAGGTGAGCCTTTAGGAGGCGGGTGAAAGGGAAGGTGCGGGGCTGCATTACGGTCAACGTCCTGACTGAGCAGCTTCTCACGTTCCCGAGCAATTCCCCGGGGACTCGTTTAACTGCGGGTGCAAGCCCTGGTTTTTATGAACAACCCGCCCTGTAATGCACGTTGCTGCTCATTACTGAAAAGGCCGACTGTGATGCGATCCTGGGAGGTCTCAGGGGATGGGTGGTGATCCCGTTGGTAGAGGTTGCAACCTCTGCGGTTGCACCGATCAACTCATCAGCACCGCCTCGTATCCTCAGCCTGTTGAGGGAGCTTCATCGGATATATGCGCAAACGTGTGTGTCCCTGTAATGCAACCTCTTGTTAGCTGCAGATGCAGTTTGACGTGTTGCTGTTTTTCCTTTTTTTTCACAGTGGATGCTCAATAATTAGATGATTGGTGTCTTATTTCTAAGGAAGCCTGATAACTAAGTGTCTCTGAGGGAAGTGCGTGTGTGTGTTTTCAAAAGAGACAGAGAGCAAGAGTGGCAGCGAGCAGAGTGCTCAGTGTGTGCTTGTACTTTCTGCTGTGAATGTGTTCCAGATAGTGGTGCTGATGGCTATCTTTCGGAGAGAGCTCTATTGATTTGGCTGGGGTAAATAATTGGTTGGGTCTACAAGCTGTCATGTTCGGCCTGATTGCTAAGCATTGGTGGTCTCAAGCAGTTATCTTCCTCCATATCCCTCTCTGATCCTCCTTAGTCTATCTCTATATTTATTGATTAGGACCCTATATGGTCATTCTCCATCCTTAACTTTGGGCAATAATCCCTGTGCCAAAGCACTGTTTACAAGTTATCTCCTCTCCACTCCTTGTAGTATTATAGATGGAGGGCAGGTACAATTTAAGGAGGCGAAATGAGGAGACTGCAGAATGAGGACATTCGGAAGGGTCAGCTGTAATACAGACTTTCATAGTCTGGCCCAGTTTTCCTTGACAGTAGACTATATTACTTCACCTGCTGAAAAGTGAGGTGTGTGTGTGTGTGTGCAGGGGGCTTCCCTGGAAATTCAATTTCATGAACTTGAACTTAAAGCATAAAGAAAATAAAAATGCCCCTCCATAATTATCACAGCAAAATAAGGTCAGATTTAACACATAATCACAAGTAAAAAGAAAAACATCGTTTGAAAAAAGAAAAAACAATCAGACTGCTGGCGCTGCGGTCTATCTCCTGCGCAATGGGAGGGCTGGGTGTCAAATTTGGGAGGCCCTGGACCACATGAGGCGGCCTCTCACGGGGTCACTGAGCTGAGGCGATGAGAAGACCATTAGCGACCCCGCTTGAGTGCCTTTGGGAACTACAACCCCCACTGAGCCAAGAACAAGAGAGTTTATTATCCAGGCAAACCCACAAAGCTTTCTTTTGAATACAGAAACGCCTCATTTGCTGCAACTGGTGGATTTTAGTTCATTTAGAAAAACCTGCACCGAGACCAACACTGCATCCACATAATCCCTGAAAGGTCCACGGGGAACCGCTGTAAAATATCTCAGTGATATTTAATTATGGCTTTGTAAAGTATAAATGTGCCATGCCGGCAAATAAATAAATAAAAACAGTTAGCTAGCAGGGCTGCATGTTTCCATTTAATATAGTAGTACACTGAGTTTAAACTGGACTACATGTCATTCTTAAACCACAAAAGACCTGCTTTGAAAAACGTGCCCCATTTCACATTTTATTTTATTTTAATAACAGCTGCTTGTTTAACACCGAGCCTGCACCTAGACAGCTCGCAGCGGCTCTTTGCAGTGGGAGCCTGGAAGTTTCGGGGAAAAGCGGAAAGCTCACCTGGACGCGAAGTTAGGCTGAGACGGTAAACTTCCTCTGCCACGTCCGAGCTCCACTTCCTGTGGAGCTCAGCGGCGAGGACAGCGGTGGAGAGCCGGGGACACGCCTCAATTAATCTACGGTAAATGTAAATGAACGCGGCGTTTTCTTTACTTTGTCTTCAAGAGCTTTGTGGAAATGATAAGAGAATATAAGCTCAGCTAGACGGCAGATGTTTGCCGTCGCTTCTTGTCACACTCCGACAAAACTACTGTGAGGAGTTTTTTTTTTTTGTTTTTTTGGAGGGCAAAATTGAAAATGCACATTTCTCCCGTTCATTCTCTTGTTCATTCCGAGGCTGAAAACTTCATCAGCGTTAATTGTCACACGTTGCTTTTTTTCGCGCAGCGGGTGAGATAATAAGCGTGGATCCGAGTGGGGAGGAATTTAGAAAATCAAGTTCTCACTGCTGCGGCTCTGTAGGAGCGGTTTACACAAATGGCACTTTTACAGCAAAAAGGGAACCCTCGGGCTGTGTTTATATTGCTTTATCTCAACTATGAGTGTTGCAGCATGAGCTATTACAGTATTAAAAATCAGGTCAAAATATGTGCGATGAATAGAGGGTCTTTGCTTGCCTTGTAAATGAGAGGGCTGCATTCTCTTCATTCCTCTTACTGTTGTGTATACACAGACAGATTATCCAGTGCAAGCAAATCCTCATACTGACTCCCCTTCCTGTGCTTTCCTCCAGAACTGCCATGCTGCCCAGACTCCCTTTCTGTCTCCTAATTTCTCTGCCAATTCTCCTGGTGCAAGGCAGCGCCGCTAATTCATCCAAGAAGAGCCCCGATGCCCCAGCCAGGCCACTACCTCACCCTCCACCTCCTCCTCAGGGTGACCCTAGCTGGACCCTAGGTCTGCGGCTGTACCGGGCCCTCCGTTCTGACTCCAGCTCAGGAAATATCCTCTTCTCTCCTCTGCTGGTGGCCTCCTCGCTGGGAGCACTGGGGGAAGGTTCAGCTGGTAACACTGCCAGCCAGGTCCGAGATCTGCTCAATCCACCGTCCCCAGTCAAGGCGGGGACACAGGTTGCTGAAGTTCTGTCCGAGTCATTGAAGAGCTTTGGTGAGGCTAACGGAACCAGCTTTCACCTGCGTGCATCCTCAGCTGTGTTTTCAAAGCAGGTTCCTCCAGTCAACCAGGCCTTTGTGAAGCAGAGCCAGGCTAGGTTCAGGGTGCAGCATCAGCCTCTGGGGAATGGAGACACAAAGGCTGACCTGAAGCAGCTTCAGGACTGGGCTAAGGCTGGCCTTAGTGGACTGGAAGGGGCTCAACTGGAGGCAGAAATCAAGGCTGGGGCTGGAGCTTTGATCCTAGCAAATGCAGTGCATTTCAAAGGTGTGTAGAAACAGTATTATTGCAAAGTCAATTAGTGCAGAGTTGTATGAGTCGTCGGCGTGTTTAAAACGGTGACCCCAAAATGAAGCAACTCTCTGTTTGAAATATTTATTAACTGTGAGCATCCAGTGGCATAAATGTTTAGATCTCGGCATTTAAAAGCAGCTCGAGTGAGCCACTAGTGAGCTTTATTATTGTGAGCTCCTGGATTCTACTACTGGAGTTCTTTCCTGATTTACATGAGGGTACTGCATGCACCATTTTTAGTGATCACACAGCACACACAGTCTGTACACCTCTTTGCTCGCACCATAGTGTGCGCTCGCTTTCCCACCTGTGTGCGCCGTGCATCCGTGCGTGCACGCGCGCGCATGCGTTGGACTCCAGCTGGTGGACACAGCAGATAAAGGATGATTCTGGGGTCTATCGCTGAGAGCTTATTCATCTTCCATTGGGGGGTGATGTGTCATCTTAAATAATTGAGTAACAAGTGTCCAGACTCTCTCTCCCTCGATGTCATGCCTAACATCTGTGCTTGGCGCGCTCCGAGTCTGCGGTGGCACAGCTTGGCTCAGCTCGGTTCTTTGTGACAGGCTGCAGTGGTGGAAAGTAGTCAATATTTCTGTACCAACGCAGTCAGTTAGAAGCTCCATCTGTGATTTAACAGTTGCATCCCAAAAACATATCCATGTAATCCTTATCGGAGGTTCATTATGGCATCCTAAACGTGCCAATAAATATTGCATTTTATTTTCAAGGGTCGGCAATATTTGTTCATCTACATTTATCATGAGTCAGGGAAATGGCTTATTTTCCTTTTTTTTTTTTTGCGCGATTCTGGAATTTAATCTACCATCTCCGCGCGTCTCAGAGCACAGCCAGCATTTGAATGCCTGCTGACGTAGATTCTCATTTTTTTTGTTTGCGGTCTCCACAAAAGACGATGATGATGTGTTAAATATATCCTTCTGTTTTGCTCGTTCTTTTTGCGGCGTTAGTCTCTGTTTTTTGTGCTTTTGTCACTCTCTATCGCAAGTCTAATCTACCCCTGTCTCCTCTCTCTCTTCTTCCCACATGTCTCCTGTTCACATCCACCTTATCTGCTTCTATCTGCCTCTGTTCCTTCCCCCTTCCTCCTGCAGGTAGTCTTTTTATTAGGTGCAAAAAAAAAAAAAAAAGAAGAAGGCAAGGCTGCTGAAGTGAAAACGGGGTTGCCAGCAGATAGGCAAACCCTTCAGAAATAACATTCCCTGACAGACTATATACATTGATAAGCAATTTAATTAATTCTCTTTGTTTGATGTTTTTTGACTTCATTACAAAATTAGTTTTTCTCTGAGCCCACCCTCATTGGTTGGTTCATTAATTTTGTGGAGCAAATATACAAATTAGATTATGCAGCAGATTGCAGCTACAAATTAGATTACGGAAAATTGGATTCCTTTAGTTTTGATTTATAATTTAAACGTGGTCAATACTTTGCTCCTCACTCTTACTCTTACTTCTGCTTTTGTTGTAAATTTTTTTTTTCCCTTTTCGTTGTCGATTCCAAGGTCTTAAAGCAGTTGATAATGTGTTATTAATGTGGTTTTTCTTCTGAGATCTCGAGCATTATTTTATTTTCTTCTGGCACTGAAAAGGCATCGCCTTCCGTCCCCATTTTTGTTTTGTTTCCCTCTCCTTTCCCTTCGGTTAATTATTGAAGGCAGAATTAAAAAAGCTCTTTGCTGTCCCTCCTTCCTTGGTCTGTACAGAGCTCTCAAAGAAAAGGAAGGTCAGGGCCAATTAGTAGTGGAACATGTTTATAGCGGAGAGATGCGAAAAGCAAAGAGGGACGGAGAGAGAAAAACGGCAAAAGGGGAGATTTCTGGGTGGGAAGGGGCCAAAGAAAAACCGGGGGGGGGGGGGGGGGGAGGGGTAAAAAAAGAGAGGTCGGCCTGCTGAGAGACTGAAAGAGATCGACTGCCATAGTGGAGGGTTGTAAAAGGGCCTGCCCTGGGAGTTCCAGTCCACTCTGGTTAATTAATTCAGGCTTTGTTTTTGCTTTAGACAAACACCAGTGACAGCAGAGGAAAATAATATTAAAAAAAAACAAAACAGTAGAGTAAAAGTTATACAAGATAATGTGACAACATTGGGGAACAAAAAAAAAGGGCTTATTTAAACCCTAATAACGGCTTCTGAAGTGCCACGACTACACTTAATCAAAAGTTGATGAGGGAAGAGACCGAGCAGCTCCTGCGCATCCATTCTCCACTGGATTCTGCTTTAAGTTAACAGTATGAGTCAATGAGTGTGTGAGCGCTGTGCAACTGTCTCGTTGTATACTGCTGATGGATATTAACGGGTTCAGAGTTCGAGCCGTCTCTGTGCTGTAAGCGTACGAGGAGGAGCGGGGCCGCTGCGCAGAGCCGCGCGCAGACCTCTGCAGACTCCGTCGTGCGGGCTGGTGAGGTCATTAGGCCCCCGCTCGTTTTACACGCGCGCACTGTGGAGAAAATTGCTCGTCGTCGTGACATCGTTTCAGCAACACGGTTGCCGCTTCAGGTAACCTTCAGCCGGGCGTTTTGGAATTCCAGAGCGATCGTATTTCCCAGGAAACGAACTGAGCGTCTGTGATGTGCGCTAGCATGCCCGGAAGGGAGAATCACACGTCTTTTTGCTGTGATTTGTGTTTGGCTGCGATCCAGTAGAGTCTGCTTGGCTTTTGGGAATGCCACCCATAGAGTTGAAACAATTAGGCAGGCAGTTATCAATAAAAAAAAATGAATAAGCATGGAATTTAATAGAAACACAGATTGTAGACCAAGTGTAGTAATAAGGCCTAACGCTAAACACTTTTGTAGTACATCTTCCAAGTCTAAATGATCTATGATCTGTCTTTAACAATCACTATGATTGAGTTTGCATTATGGTTTTGTTGCCTTTATGATTATCATTCAGTAATTTTACTTCTCCAGGATAAGTTCCAACCACCCCCCATGAACCTGAATGGATAAGCAGATGCTGAAATATCCAGATGATGATGATGTCCATGATGTAGAGTTTTTTTTTGTTTTTTTTAATCTAAACCCATGTTCTTAATGCAAGGTATCTTCTTGATGAGAAGCATATTTTATTGCAGCAGACTGATATTGATGGTTCATCTGTAGGTTATTATGACCTTATTAGGACAAAGGAGGGTGATGTGCCAATATATCGGCCAATCAAGCTTGATTAGCAAGGCGTGTCCACAGACTGCGTGGTCACAGGGCAGTATCACGGCAAGGCGTGTAAAAGACGCAGTGGTCCACCGTGTGGATTTCAAGCTTTGCATGTGTGGTAAATGGACTAGTTCTTATGTAGCGCTTTTCGACTCCACCTGAGCAGAAAAGCACTCAGGTCCTACTGCCTTCTACAGCCAAGCGCTTACTATCTAACCTTCAACAACAGACCTTCCGATTAGCAGATGACCTGCTCTACCTCCTGAGTCACAGCTACCCCAGGTTGCAAGCTGCATGCTTACGTTGCAATACCAGGGCGATCATTTATTTAAAGCCACCAAGTCGCTACCACTTTTTTCTTGATTAGCAGCCACTTCAACTACACTACCAAGATTTCTTCAAGAAAAGAAAAGATGAGACAATGGGTGTAGGGAGGCCAAATGTAAATACATATCAGCCATCTAGCTTGTTGGCTTTAAATAAAATATGGCCCCCTGCTGGTACTTCAATGCAAACATGCAACTTGCATGCGTGGCCATTTCACGCCTAGGACAAGCACAGCAGGACATCCGCACGGTGGGCCAGCGTGTCTATTATAAAACACTAGAATTTTGCTCATCAAAGCTGGATTACAGTCTTCTCGGATGGGCCCGTTAGTCATATGCAATTGCAGTATTTTTTATATATATACACATATCTACAAATTTTATTTCTTGGGAACATGAGAACAAAATTGCACAAAATTGGACCCAGTATCATTCGGCAGAAGCAGTTGCATTTTTGTCTTGTTTTTCTTACTGAAACCCAGTACAGTGTGTGTTTATCTTAGCAGTGTGCAGGAGTGTTTTCACTAAATCACACTGAGTATGATTTTTTTTCCCCCGTGGCATCTGTCTTCATGGCTTAAGATATGTGCGTGAGAGGTATATCTTTCTGACTTTAGGTAAATTATGGGGCACTTTGTCTTGTATTTATCTCTCTTTAAAGTTCCCCAGCTTGTAGATGTCACCTTGTGCTCTGGGGACCTACAGTCTGGTTTTTTTCCCCCCTTCAGTTTAGATGAATTAAAAACAGTATGGGCAAAAGATGACTCTGCACACAGTTTTTAATAGAGGTGCTTAATAATAAAACCAAGCAATCAGTCTCTGGGCTTTCACGTTGGCAATTGAGGCATTTCATATTTTTTGGCCTCCTTGAACCTTAGCTTTGTGTGACGACAGCGTTGACCTTTTCAAACGATTTATCAATAATGAGAATCATCATTGGTTATAGCCCCGGCCGGCCTCAGGTGTCATTCACAAAGAGCGCAATAGGTACAAGTCATAATCTGTCGACCTCTGCGCCCCGTCCAGTGTCCCCTGCTCTATTGAACGCAGCGGCGGCTTTGAGAATGTGTTGTGAGGTTATTACAACAGTAATTCCTCCACTCTTAGCTCCTCTTAAATTGACAGCTGTCAGAGAGGGGGGGGGGGGTTAGCACGGCCAAGTGGGATGTGTTGAACACTGAATAGGAGGCAGTAGCCTTAAGGTCTTCATAACTGTTTCAATATAGCGCTCCCAACTCAAAGCATTCAGAAGAGTATAAATTTTGTAATGGGCAGTACTTGTAGATCATTCATGAGCAGTATCAGCCAGCATCACTGCATGTGTATTTTATGAGCATGGCCTTTTTCATTGATTTATCCCACCCCCCCACCCCATGCAGCCCACCTATATAAAGCATTCTGTATTTAAATCTTTTCTGTTTCAGGGCTGTGGGAGAGAGAGTTCAGCGAGAACAGAGCAGATCGGCGTACCTTCCTGGGGAAGAAATACACCAAAGTGGTGATGATGCACAGAGCAGGTAAAAAAAAAAAACAAAACAACCCGACTATACACTGCTGTACTCCTGCCAGGAAATAAATGCAGCGAAAAGGAATGAAGCTCTAAAAGGGACCGAACATCTGTAAGGTCCAATCTGCTTCCCTCCAATTTATCAGGATGTACCTAATGATTTATTTAGCACATTTTCCATGTTTTATGCATTGTCTTAGAACAACAACGAGGCAGAGCGAATTTCCGCTGTGATAATGGTTACGAGATGTCGAATGGATGCACATTCTTTTTAATTTCATTTACGCCGCTTTCAATTCATGAGAGAGAATCGCGCGGCGGCCGTTTGTCATCGTCCCGTCGCAGGTTGCATTTGCGTTCTGTTTGAAGCTAGACTAACTCCAGGCTGCCCTCTGTGAGGTCAGTCCACAGAGGCGGGCGGGAGTACGGTGGCACCGAATGACTGCAGTGACACAGCTGAAAAAGCTGCTCTGAACCAACTTCCAAGAGAACCGCCGCTGTAAAGAGCTTCTGCATTAAACTGCTGCCGAAAAGAAAGTGTCACTTTACAGCTCTACAGCTCCTTGACTCTCTGATCTCTGCTCAACTCTTTGCCTGCCCCCTGCTGTCGCCCTCCTACAGGTTTGTACCGGTTCTATGAAGACATTGACAACATGGTGCAAGTTCTGGAGGCCCCTCTGTGGGGAGGCAAGGCCAGAGTCGTGCTCTTGCTGCCCTTTCACGTCGAAAATCTGGCTAGGTTGGAAAAGCTGCTGACCCTGGAGCTGCTGTCCAAGTGGCTGGAGAAGGCCAGTGTAACCAGTGTGGCCATATCTCTGCCCGAGGCGAACATCACTAGCACGCTCAGTCTGCAGGTTAGTTCAGCAACCTTTGCTTTTGGTGAGATCTCTGATTGCACTGGTGGTGACGTCTCACAATGCAGTCAGGGCCTTTAAATTCAGCTGATACTAGCTTGCATTGTCATACACTGCTCAAAAATAATTAAAGGAACACTTTTTAATCAGAGTATTGAATCACGTCAGTTAAACTCCTGGGATATTGATCTGGTCAGTTAAGTAGCAGAGGGGGTTGTTGATCAGTTTCAGCGCTGCCAGAGCTACAATATGACCTCCAGCAGGCCGCTGGTGTGAATGTGTCCGACCAAACAATCAGAAACAGACTTCATGAGGGTGGCCCGAGGGCCCGACATCCTCTAGTGGGCCCTGTCTTCACTGTCCGGCACCATGGAGCCCGATTGGCATTTGCCATAGAATACCAGAATTGGCAGGTCCAACACTGGTGCCCTGCGCTTTTCACAGATGAGAGCAGGTTCATCCTGAGCACATGTGACAGATATGAAAGGGTCTGGAAAAGCCGTTGAGAACGTTATGCAGCCTGCAGCATCATTTAGCATGACCGGTTTGGTGGTGGGTCAGTAATGGTGCGAGGAGGCATATCCATGGAGGGACGCATAGACCTCTACACGCTCAGCAGCAGCACCCTGACTGCCATTAGTTATCAGGATGAAATACTTGGACCCACTGTCAGACCCTACACCGGTGCAGTGGGTCCTGAGTTCCTGCATGACGATTCATGGGCTCATGTAGTGAGAATATGCAGGCAGTTCCTGGAGGATGAAGGAACTGACACCACTGATTGGCCCCCACGCTCACCTGACCTAAATCCAATAGACTGCGACATTATGTTTCATCCATCTGACCCTGCCAGGTTCCACCTCAGACTTTCCAGGAGCTCAGTGACGCCCTGGTCCAGATCTGGGAGGAGATCCCCCGGGACACCATCCGTCGCCTCATTAGGAGCATGCCCTGATGCTGTCAGGCACACATAGAAGCGCGTGTGGGGCCGTACAAACTACTGAGTACAATTTTGAGTTCCTGCAATGAAATCTTGCCAAAAAGTGCAGCAGGCTAGACCACTGTGTCACTTTGACTTTCAGGGTGTCTTTGAATTCAGCCCACTGCAGGTTGATCATTTTCATTTCCATCAAGTGATGTGGAATTATTTAGTTCCTAACATATTACCCAGTCCATATCAGTATAGATATCCAGCGTGATTTTTTTTTTCCCCCATTGAGATTTGATGTGTTTTCAAAGTGTTCCTTTAATTTCTTCAGCAGTATCTGCCTGCTCTGAAGTGCTTAAAAGTGCTGATAGAAGATTGAGTTAATCTTATTTTTTTGGAAACACATTGAGGAGTCCTGGTGACATCGTGGACCGTTTCTGGGTCATGTCTTGAAGAGGCATGGGTAGTCTTTTTTTTTTTCTTTTTTTTTTTTTAAATCTTCCTGACATTTCACGAGGACATTTTGGTAAGTTACTGTATTTTTTGTGTTTTATTTATTTTTTATTATTAAAAAAATATTATTAGTGTAAAAAAAGCTTACCTGCTGTTGATGGATGTCACTGTTGGTATGGATTGTAAATGATTACCGCTGGCTGCCAAGGCTGGTCGACATCAGTAATACTCTTTTGGTAAGCTAATAATTCAGTAGGCAACACCATGTCACTGTTTGGCTTACGGAGTCACTACCTCAGGGTGCTACATCTCACCCTGACAGCTCCCAGCAACACTAATGGTTATTGTGAATTAGCCAAGTTGGAAGTAGGAAGAACGACATCTCATTGTGGTCTGCCAGAGTTTTGATCTAGAAATTAAACAACTGGGTTCTAGGCTGAGTCAGAATAAATCGTCTGGAACAGGCTGCTGATGTTGCTGCTGCTAATGTTAGTCATTTTTAGACTAGGTAGTTGCTACTTTTAATTTCAGTTTAATTGGTTACAAATTTAGCAGATCGATAGGACCGAGGTGCTTTTTAAGTTCAAAGTTCAGCAGAGGGGCAGTCGCTCTGCTTCTTCAAAATGTAGCTGAATTTGACGCAGCGGATCCCGGCACGCAGCTTCCATTGTGGTTCCTTCTTCCATTCATTTCCTATATCTGCACGCTGCATCGTTTTTCACCTCACCCGATAGGCTTTCTCATTTCACCAAGCAATGCAGTCATCATTCTCATTGTTTCCTCGCCTGCTTTATCCCCCTCTCTGGATTTTCCACCTCTCTTCATTATTCCCTGCTTTTGTTTCGGCCAGTTCCTCTTCCTGCCTTACACTCTTCCTATCTGTCTGCCCTTTTCTCACACCTCCTGGCATCTCCTCTCACCCTGTTCTTGTGTCCTCCCGCTCTTCCTCTGTGCTGTGCCGTGTTTCTTGCTTTCATTCCCTTCTCTTTCCTTCTCCTTCCATCCTGAACTTGTGACCACTGTGTAGTTTTCTGCCTTGTTCTTCCACTGCTTCTTTTAATGCTCTCACTAACTGAAGCAGTAGCATGGCTTCCTGTTTCCAGCTCAGTGCAGACTTCGACTAAGGTGAGTTCAAATGTCAGTCCTTTTTCACTTTTCTCTTCTCTCTCGAGGTGAAAGGTGCCCAGCTGCACACACAGCACCAGGCCCCAACAGCCTTCAAGCAGTGAATCAAGCATTTGCTGCTCGGGGGCTAAGAGGGGCCTGAGGATGACCGTGACCTGTACCTCCTCTGTGGGGTCCCAGAGCCTCCCACAGGCCTCTTTTTGCAAGCGCGCAAAGGTTATGCCACAGCCCAGCTGGTAATGTGGATCTCTGCTCCGGCGACTCCCAGGGCCAGCAGGTAGCTGGCCTGAGTCGGTGAGAAGAGAATAGGACAGCCAGGCGGGCAGGAAGCAGCTTAGTGGCATCTGATGCTAATGCGAGTGCACTGGGGTTGTTAAGGTTCATACGGGCCAGAGTGGAGGCTGTGTTGGCTGCTGACTGGGAGGTTCGGGAGTTGTCGGGCTGGTGGAAGAGCACATATTTGACCAGGCCACAAGGTCTGTAACAGGGACAAGGGAACACACAAGCTGCTAGAATCACACAGGCCCTGCACCTTCAGACACATCCTGCTGAGAGGGTCACAGCGGAAAGAAAGTTTTGTGTTCAGGGTTACGGAATCGACATTATTTCACAATCATAGTTCCACAGTTAACTTTTATACTTTTCGCTTGTCTTTGTGAAATATTGTACTGCTCAGTGACGGTCCAACCGAAATTTTACATTTGACATCATGCGATTACTAAATCTGCCAAAGATTTTTCGCAGATTATCTTCAGCAAAGCACGGAAACTAGCTCGTGGCGAACAGCCAGTTCAGTTGTGCTCGGCCATCACTTAGAGAATTATTGACAGCTGATGGAGCCTTTCAGGGGAGGTGTTTGCCGTTTAAACTACTGAAGCTGTGTTCAGCACTGGCTCAGAATGACAGGCTGCTGCAAGAGTGTTTTGTGCCTTAGCGAGAAACGGAGGGGAAAGGAATGTGCAAAGTTTTTCCGAGATGCGTGCAGGCTCGCTGTCATTAAGCAAAGCATGAAGAAGGTTAACAGGAATAAAGAGAGAACTGCCATTTAAGACTCTAGGCAGCCATTAAAATAGTCCCCGATTTAGCTTCTCTAGTACTTCCCACCAGTAAGATTAAGATGCATTTCAAATTATTTGCACAAATCTGTCCCATACTGGCACCAGATCTGTTAAGACTTGTCTTCAGCCTGATCTTTTTCCAGTTTCTAGCCTCATACGACACCAGACTTATTTCAGAACCAAAGAATTGGGCCAGTACCCCGTCTTGGATTTTGAAACTTGATATAATGCAGAGCGAGCCACACTATCGGTGAGATAATTCCATTAATGCAGCAGAAACACGTTTGAGAGGTGCAGTTCCGTGACTCCTGTTAACTGAGGCGAAGCCTGTGGATCAAAGCGGCCGACACCTTTCAGTCCCAGCACTGTTGATAGGGAAACTGGTTTTAGAGACCAAAAGCCTTGCTGAAGCAGGCCGTGCACGTGCTATTTTAATGGCGAATGTTCTGCATTTTCACATGGGAGTTTATGGGGATTTACTCTCCTAGAGTTGGCCTCAAGTGGCCATTAGAGGAACTGCAGTTTTTGGCACTGGAGACCTGGAGGTTGCCACTTGGTTTGTGCTCTACTTCAAAAAATTGCTTTGCGTTCAGTGTGACTACACCCAGAGAGCAGCTGATAATGCAACACTTGCAGGTGAGCTAGAAAGACATAATAATGCAAAAAGAGAGAGAGAGAGAGGTTAGTTGAACCTGACAGGTGCAGAGGTATGCCAGTAAAACCCATTTCCCCAGGGCAGGGTACACCGACTGCAACCTTTTACGATGTCCTCTCCATATGTATGTTGTAACCTCATCATGCACTGATGAAACCCACTTTGCCCTCTTTCTGGTTTAGCAAACATCTCTGTAGAGCTGTGCTACCATGTTACTCCACTAGCCATGCCCCGAAGAACAAGCTTTTGACATTACCATTGTCAGGACACTCCGGGGAGGAGGCTGTAATCTAGAACTAAAGCTTGAAATGACTCCTTTTGACACACCTGTGACTTTTCCACGGAAAGAGCAGAAAACATACTGTTGCACAAATCCTCTGTTGTCTCTGTAAGGGGGGGGGGGGGGTTGGCAGACAGGGAAAAAAAATGTAACTCTTTTAAAAAACTAAAAGTACAGTGTTCTCAATGTGCAACCTAATTATGGGTTGAGCACGTTTTGGCCCCGTTTGTCTGACTCGTGACGAGCTGTCTTCCTCGATTTGCTCTCTCAAAAAAAAAGAAGAGGTTTGTTTGAGAAGTCATTATGAAGGGAGGAAGCTCCGAACGAGCCCTCTACCCACTCCAATCTCGTTGCGTCTGTTTTCCCAAACCCTCTGGCCGGTGACAGTGCCGCCGTGTCTTCACTCACAATAATTTTTCCAATTGGGGCCAGCCAAATAATTGCTCATCACCGTGTGTTAATGCTGTTTACCACTTTGTCTGTCAGCGCCGCGTTTGGCCGTGGAATCCTTAGATTAGAGGGCAGCATCTGGAAAAGCAGACCATCTCAGTAGTGCGCGTACGCGCCTCAGACCTTCATCTCGTGTGCGTAGCAAATGAGCACAAACAAAAACCACGCGCCTCTGACTCACACTCGGCGGATTTGCCACATCCAAAAGGCATCCATTCGCTCCTTCACCTCAGTCCTCCCCATTGTATCAGTCACAGGGATCTAAATCCTTTTTGTAGGTCAAACATGTGCCTCTCGTAAGCCATCACTAAGCGACTGCACCTTGGCTCCACTGACCTAAATAGGAGTGACACTGGCCGGGCAAGTAAGCAGGAGAGGTGGAAGAGAACGAGCGGGGTCGGTGATTGCTTGGGGAAGAGGTGGAAAGCATATGAAGATCTATTCATAGCCAGAACGTGTGGAGTTTCTCTTCCTTTCTGTCTCGGCGGCGGTGGTGGTGTTTTCCTCTGGTGAAGAACAGGACTGTGACGGGGTCTGTAGCCAGAGATGGAGAACCCTCTTAACAAGCCTTGCCCAGAGGTCACGGAATAAACCACCCTCATCCCTCTCTCTCTGATCCACTGCTGACCGGGCCACACACACACATGCACACACACACACACACACTCACTAATGGCCAAACTTGAGCTCTTCTGTGGGTATATCTCCAAGTGGTGACTAAGACATACGAGTGTTCACTAGAGAGCTCACTCAGTCATGGATAATGAGGTCAAAAGGCCATCAAATATTTACAAGAGCGCACTCTGCAGTATACAGTGTCGAGGGGCAGCTGTTTTAGCACAGCTACCATAGCCCTGCATCATATGAATTAATCAGATGCGTTTCATGGCCATTAGTTAAACATCTCGCTGAAAGCTAAGGCTTTGTTTTCCTGGGGGGGGGGGGGGGGGGGGGGGGGGGGGGGGGGGGGGGGGGGGGGGGGGGGGGGGGGGGGGGGGGGGGGG
>JAVDPK010002130.1:352183-363976 GCA_034780415.1 Cichlasoma orientale
TTTTTTTCACCCCCCCCCCCCCCCCCCCGTTAAAATGGTCTCATAGAATAAAGAGCTGCTCGTGTGTCTGTGTGAATGAGACACAAAAGCGTATTGACCGTGCATAAGAGGTAAAAGCCCATGTAAATAAGATACCAGTAGGAGTGATGCTGATGAGACCTTAATAAAGAGATGGTGAGGCTTTGAAGCCTCAAGAGAGCTGATAATGTGTGGAAAAGAAAAGGCTTTCTTTAAAGCCTGCTTCAAATGTGCCCGTGAAATGGAGCTGTGATGATGCCAGGGCCACACACTGCACGCTTCAACCCCCCACCCCCCCACGTAGGATGTTAAGGGCAGCGCTGAATTAGGCGGAACATGTTTTTGGTTGTTTAAGGTGGCAGGATCTTTAGTCATTTGACAACTGTAAAGGCGGAGAGAGGGCACGAGATGTAAAGCGTGCACAAGGAGTGCAGCTGGGGCACTTTTTTACCCGTAGTTTGTTATGGTGTTGGGGCTGATTGTGGTCACGATGTGACCAGCATGATTGATCGGACCAGGGCAGACCTAATTCATTCACCGGTGTTTAAAGGGCAAAGCGACAGTCGCGCAATGTATGGCGAGGTTTTTTTAGAATTTCAAGGGGATCTATTGGGTTCATTTCCAGCTCCTTATTTTCATAATTGGACTTGGAAATATTTTTGTTTATCTACTTTGCCCTGGAGCAGCCTCTCGGTTCATCCTCTGTCTGAGACGAGCCATTTCAGCTCCCGTCTCTTTAATGCCACCCTGCCTTTAAAGCAACTTTCTTTAGATTGCTTGCCCCTGAAGGTCTGCATAGCACACTGATGGGACTTCTGCGCTCACAGCCAGAAATGACCACGTTAAAAGTCCACTCTCAGAGTCAAGAGTAGAAAAAAACCCAGAACAGACCGAATCCTGAGACGGTGATTATATGGACTAAATATTGGGCCACACCTCTCAATCTTTTAATTGGGGTGTTTTCAGTCCCATTCCCACAGGTGTATAAAATCCAGCACCTAGCCACGCAGCCTTCCTCTGCAAACACTTGTGAGCCGTTCTAAATGGCTCACTGAATTGGAGTGTGTTGATGTCACCCAAGGGGGCGCCACAGTGGGCGGATCTGCACGACTTGATTTGGCAGAGATTTTGTGCCGGATGCCCGTCCTGACACAACCCTCCAACTGATCCGGGCTCGGGACGGGCGTGTCCCTTCCTGGTCTTGAAGCGTGGATCATTCATGTGTATGAATACAATATATGATAGAAAATAAGGATTTTCTTTTGTATTATTTATTTATTTTAGCATTGTCGCCTTTTATTACAATTTATAGAGCTGAGCCGAGAAGGAAACAAAAGCAGAGAGAGAGGAGGACGATGTGCCAAAAAAGAAAAAAGAAAAAAAAAAGAAGCAGCACTCCAGCTGACACTGTTCATGTAGCATGTGCTTTAACAATTCCAATACTTGATATGTAGAAAAAAATGGAGCCGCTGCCATACTGTGGGAGAAAGTGTAAAAGACCATGTGAGAGATAAAGAGGAACGGTAAAATTAGAAATGAAATAATTCACTAATGAATGCTTGAGTGACAGAAAATGAATGCAAGTATTTTGATAACTGATTTAATCGTTTCAGTGATTATTTTGACAAACAGTTGCTCGCGCCAGCTCCTCGTTTATTTCAGCTTTGTCTCTGCACTTTTGGACTTATTGTTGTAGCAGTTCGGAGGAATGACTGTGAATAGCGAACCCCGTTATTTCTCTGTGTTCTAACGTTTTTGGACCAAACAGACACTCGGCCAGTGATGAAAGTTGTCGGTTTAGCACAAAGTAAATTCGATTGCTCTGTAAGGATGATTTCATTATCCAGGTTTTGTCCACAGACGTGGATCGGCTGTTCATCCTCACCCTCGCTCTCAGTCCCGTCCTTACCTGCTGTGTCATCCAAACGTTGTGTATTTTCTCATTTTACCTGCCTTCACTCCACTAATTGCTGTGATCATTAACAAAGGATGCTGTTTTTGCAAAAATGTTAAAAAAAAAAAAAAAAAAAATCAGAGATTTTGCAGGATTAGCAGAGAAACAATGGAAACTAGTTATTATTTAGTTTCTGATAGATACAGAATGCAGTTCACAGACATAACAAACAAACAAAACCACTTGTTTGCTCCGATTCGTTTTAACCGTCGGGGGAAAGCATCTCTGTGCTGCTGGAAATGCTCTTTGTGTGTGGTGTGAAGTCTTCATAGATTTTAATCATCTTAAGGTCTTTTCCCAAGTTCAGATCACATCATTTGCATACAACAGCTGAGAAGAGCGCTGTCTAGCAGCAGTCTCCCTTTTGATCTTTTCTTTTTCTCTCTCATCTTTTTCTCTTTAACATCATCATTATTAAAGCTGCTCTGCTTTTTTTTATTATTTTTTGTAAACCATGTGCAGGGACTGCTCACAGATAGAGCTGTAGCATGTCCACGGCTGCCACAACCTGTCCCCTTAAAACCCCCACAGGTACACCCGACAAGCTTCTTAGTGGGCTCAACCATTGAGGTGAAATAATGTGATGCTGAGTGTTGCACGCCTGAGGGTTGATGCCATGCTACCTCAGGCCTGGTTAGACTGCACTGCTGTAGGTAAAGGTAGCCCCTACCACACACACACACACACACACACACATACACACACACTTAGATGAAATCTCCAGCTGACAATGCCTGTGGCTCCCACTCGCAGACAAATAGCTCGTTGATGCTGTGTGCGAGGCATCAGCAGTCCACCCAGTGCTGTTCCATCTAAGATTCATGCGGTGCGTCCGAGAGAAAGGGCAGCCAAAGAGCACGTCCCAGAGGTTTTTCTCCCCCGTATAATGCAGTGCCACACCTCTGCAGTGCACAAGGTCTCTGTGGGCTCCTCTGACATGCCTGGTTCTCATTGTGCCGCCACTGGGTCCCTAATATTATTTATTTATTTACTTATTTTACTTTGCAGCTTAAAAATATTACTTGAAACGATGTCCAATGGCGATTGAAAAGTTGCAAGAGCGTCGTATGGTCGGGGCAGGCCTGTCTAAGAAAGAGAAGGATGAGGTGGGCAGGAGCAAGGCTTGAGTTAGGAACAGAATGGGATAAAATAGAAGCACGTGGGGCAGATGAGGGATGGGGACGCTCGGCAAGTGGCAGAGCTGCAGAGGAAGACAGTGATGTAGTGGAACTGTGTGGAAAAAAGAGAGAAGAGTGGAGGAATAATGGATGAGGACAATAGAAGTGCATTAGAGGAGGAGGTGCTGCTCGTGTCTCCGTGGACACGGATGCATGAAAACACTAGAGTGGGAGTGACAGATGCCTACAACTGTATATACATCCACTCATTTTGTGTTTAGGCTTAACCTGACATGATGGGGGCAATTTCCTTAGCTTTTAAACAGAAAAGCAGGCATTCGACATGGTTTATTACGATTGTCTATTAGGCTGCGGTTTTAAGACGCGAGCAAAAACGATGTGGTTTTGGTTCAGCGAGGGAGCACCAACGGAACATCCAGATGATTTAGTGTTGTTGTCTGCCAGTAAAAGACGTTTCCAATAAGGAGTTTAGTCAGCTGAAGTTTAAAGAACGCTAGAGCACAGTACCGTCACCCGCCCGTCTCCCCTGCAGATATTCCGTAGCAGCGGCCTCGCACGCGTCGGCACACGAGTCCGCACGGCCGCACGTTCGCACCCGCACCGTGCTCTCATCTGGCCCTTGCAGAAGCCTGTCACTGTGAGTGGCCCTCTGCCACGGGAGGATAAACTACCTGTCATGACGACGACTTTCTGTGGAATTCATATCAGAGGCAAAACAAAAGGAGGTGCCGAGGTCACGGGGCATCACTCTTAAATTATTCATCCTTTGCTTCCTCCTTCCGTCTCCTCTCTGCCTGTCGCCCACTTTGTTCTGCCAGCTCACAACAAGGGCAACTGTCAGCCTCTTTCCTATCTCAAATATTTGGGATATAAAGTAAATAAATATCATGCAAGTAAAAAAAAAAAGTTACTCATTGAGTGTTTTTAAATGTATGTTTACGTGTAAGTTAATCATACTGCAAGGTTTGGTTAGGGCACTGCTTGTCCCAAACTTCTGAATGTCACAGCGTCATGAAATTTTAAAATGTGCTTTCCCTCCCACTCCTTGTTTGGTCCCCTTGCGTGCATAATTGATCCGCGTTCTGGCAGCTGCACTTGCAGAACGTCTCTATGTAGGGTGGCGCCACGCTTTGAGGGAACTTACTCAAGTCAGTCCATAAAGTTTTGTGGTTTGTTTGTTTTTTTTTGTTTTTTTCTCTCTCCAATTCCAGAAAGAGTTGTTTGCTCTGGGCTTGACCGATGCCTGGGACCAGACGTTGGCCGATTTCTCCGGGGTGTCGGACAAGAGCAAAGGGAAGATTCACCTTGGTGGTGTCCTCCACTGGGCTTCCCTGGAGCTGGCTGCTCAGGCAGGGAAAGGAGATGCTGATCTAGAGGAGGAGCACATTGATAAGCCCAAGCTGTTCTACGCTGATCACCCCTTCATTTTCTTTGTTAGAGACGACACTACTGGAGCCCTGCTGCTGATGGGAGCTCTGGACCACGCAGAGGGGGAGGCGGTCCACGACGAACTGTAGCATCCTCCCGTGCTCTCCTCCTTTTCTTATCTTTCGTGTCGCTTTCCTTTCCGCATCCCCTCTCAAAGACTGCACACACTGGTTTCTGAGTCGAGACATTGTCATTCACTGTAGCACACTATCACATCAGACTACGTCTGGCTGTCATACTTTGACACCGCGTAGTCTCACACTGACTGACACCGACACCACCGTACCCGACAGAGTCACACTCGCACAGCATCACCAACATGGCACATAGAACAAAAATACTGTACAAGACATTACTAAAGTTGACGGATACAGCAAAAACACTAACTTTGAGAGACTCCCTGCTGCCCCCCCCCCCACCCCACCCCTCACACACACACGCACACACACATACAAGGACTCAGTGATCAAGTCAACACAATACAAGATGACAAACAAGAGTGCACTGACAAACACCAACATGCTGACAAGTACAAGTGGTTACACTGACACAACACTTAGTTCACCCAACAAAGAACCAACAAACAGAAGCTCGCAGTGACACTTGAAACTTCCCTGTCAGGGCAGGTGTGTGTGTGTGTATATGTGTGTGTTTGTGCGGTGACCGACAGATCAAGGATGCCCCTGTGGCCACTCTCTGAGCTGGCAAGGACCTATGGCGGGGTCCCCAGGGCTACATCCAAGGAAGACTGATGGTTCAGCCAAGTGCTTATTGATGAGCCAGCTTAATGCTAATGACTGTAATGCGTTACAACGCTTGTCAACAACACGGAGAGGACGGGGAACCTTTTAATCTTTTAATGCCATCAGGGATCAATGACACCATTATGCTGTTGGAAACAAACAAGACTGACATCACTTGATGTAAATGGAACAACTTAATATTTAGAAAGGCTACAGCAGTCTGATGAGTTATCAATGCTCATTTGAATATTTTTTTTTTAGAACAGTGTTGAATAAAGTTTTTTTTTTTTTCTTCAAAAATCTGGTCTTGATTTTTTCTTTTTTCTTTTTTTTTTTATTCTTTATCGGTGTTCTCACCTGATCATTGAGGCAAAACAACCCAACAGGAATACAACGGCTCCTGATGCGAGCTGTTATTTTTTTCTTCTACCATGAACCGAATGGTCTGTGCAAGTAGATTTGAACTGAATCACTCACTGAATTTTAGTGGCAACACGTGACAGACTTGCAGTGCCGTGAAAGTGTAGCAGCAACTTTGTCACCAAATGCTTCCCAACAACCTCAGGTAAAATGTGTTTCTTCCATTTCCAACGCTAAATAATTGAGAAATAAAATCTATGGTTGGATAAAAGGAAAATGGTCCATCCTTGCTTTTCCTCTTAAAACACTGTTAGTGTTTTTGGTATCTTCAGCGTTCGGAATGTTTTATTTAAAGTAGTGCAACATTTTAGGATACTTTTGCGTTACGCCGGCCGCCCATCTGTCTGCGCAAACAAAATACTTGATGTGTGGTGGTTTTATCCCAGATGTGTTAAAAGCCTAGCAACAAGCATAGAAAATGTAAATGTGAGATGCATCTGTCTCGTTACAGTGGTCCAGAGACGCACAGCTGGACTGTGATTCACAGCATTCAACAAAATCCCTCCCAGGACCGCTGTGGTATTCCATCTTTGTTCCTAAATTAGCCACCTGCACAGGTCTGCTCAGCAACAGCGTGCGCTGTGCATGTGTGAAGTCTGCACCTATAACAATATCCTCTCTGCAGTGGCCGTCTGTGCAGCACAGATTTGTAAAGGGCACTATATAGCGGGTATACTTCATACTGAATAACCTGTGGACTCAATTTAGTCAAGCCGATGATGGATCCGTGGTTGTCTGCTGTGAGCTCATCAATCCTGCTTATTCTAACACCAGCTCCCTGCTGGCTCACCTTCACAATTTATTCAGAACACCTACAAGCACACGCATGTTCCACATCCGCTCACAGGTAGCCAGACATAATCAGATTTTTAAAGAAAGACTAAGAAAGCTGCTTCGCAGTGATGTGGAGCAGCAGTATTCAACCTGAAATAAATCAATGTAATGGTGATTTAAAGGGCACTGTACCAACTAATCATTTTTATTCAACCTCAGTAAATGTTTTTGTTTTGCCGTTTATTTAGTTGGGACTCCTATGGCCAAAAAGAGATCACACTTCCCTGCCCTTTCATGTGCATGTGGAAAGTGGGGGGGGGGGGGCATAAAGAGCCCCCAGTGAGCAAGCATCAGTGACACCATACTGTGTGTGACATGTGACATACACGGGATGATAGGAGGAGCTCCGGTGAAGGTGGGTTGCAAAGCGACTTGCAATTGCGCAAGAACTGTGGGCGGGTAAAACTAGCTTAAATAGTGTACGTGCTGATTCATGAGATGGCTAAATGCATATTTAGAGGTGCATCTGAACCATCAGCCGGTGTGGGCTGGTATTAAGATCAGCTGATTGGACGGGTTGAAGCTGTGATAAGTCTTCTGCGTGAGGGGAAGCCGACGGTGGCTGCTTTTGCTGACGTTTTAGATTAGAACACGCAAAGTTCTTCAATGCTGCGAGGTTAGGGGGTAACTGTGGCCACACCCTTGGGCGGTTGCCGGTCCGTCACTGATGATATCCTAGAAATGACCAATTTTAAGCAACCCCTTAGAAGCTGACGTTCCACTGTGTGAGACAGATTCCAAAAAGGCAATACGATCCTTTTCATACTTCTTTTTAAGAGAGCAATATTATGTGATACGTGTTGACTGTGTCTCAGCCTCTCTGGAAGCACTGTGGCAATAGAAAGCAGCAATATTTTGGACAGGAAATCAAGGTGAGCTGCATTATGAGCACTCCGCGATGACTTGACACCATCACCAACTGCAGTTTCCCTTCAAGCTCTCACGAAAAAGAAGGTTTTGAGGACATTTAATGTTTAATCGCCTGTTTTTAAATAAAATATAATGCAAAAAAGCGACATGAACTTTCTGTCTCCTCCGCTGGCCTTTGCGATGGGTTCAACTGTTGCGCCGTCCGAGTGCTAGAAAAGAGAGCGTACAGAGCAAAAGAGCACTCAGAGCGGAGTCATCTGAGTTACAGTGCAGTACTTACCCTTTAGAGAAAATCATAGACGTGACTCTTCTTAACTGCGGGTCAAATTTCTGATAGGAATGTTTCAGGGGGGCCGTGCATGTTCGCCTTGCTCTTGTTAAAAGCTTGAGATGGGTCAGCGGTGAGAGGCGAGCATTTGATACATGGAAAGAGAGGTTTATGCGATCAGCTGTGAGAACGGCTCTCCGACACTCTGAAAAGACACACCGGTGGTCAACTTCATAGCGTACTCACATGGGGATTTAAAGGGAACTGAGGGAATAGGTGATTGTGTATTTCGCTGCATTTGTATTATTCTTAATAAAGCTGCACTCTCTCACTCACTGGCAACTTCATTATTTACACTAATGAAGTTGCCAGTTAGATGGCTAACTAAACTTGTTTCACGCTATTTAAAAACACTAATTTTGGCCCAACAATGACACACCTGAATGGAATGCAGACATTGAGTATTATTGTGCAGTTAATGTGTATTAGTGTGTGTGTATAAATGTTTATTAGTATGGTTGCTGGGGCAGCGTGGTGGTTAGCACTGGTACCTCACAGCAAGAAGGTCCTGGGTTTGAATCCACCGTCTGGCTGCTGCCTTTCTGTGGGGAGTTTGCATGTTCTCCCCGTGTCTGCGTGGGTTCTCTGGGTGCTCCGGCTTCCCAAGGTGTGTTCAGTGAGGCTCATCAAACCATGCCTTTATGGACCCTGCTTGTTCACCGGGGCAGAGTGAAGCTGGAACAGAAAGGCGCACACTTTTTGTGCAGATGTTAATGCCGGAGGAGGTTTGGAACAGTAGTTAGCGAGTCAGCATTCAGCAATCCTGCAGCATTATTGGGTATAGATTATTCTGGGCTAAGCTAACCAGCAAAGTCATTATACTATCCAAGTATTCCAAGAGGAAACTGTAGCTGGAAGTCCAGCTTTTCTGTGTCAGATTGTGAACTCTTTGAGCTATATAGTTTTATATAAAAATATGTAAAGTTTAAATATTGAAACTAGGGATCCCCCTTTTGAACCACAAGCCTATAAAACGATTTTGAAGGCTAAATATCGCACAATAGCTTCATTCTGTCGATGTTGTCTATTGTCTTTCTCGCCAGCAGATAGTTAATCTGCCCAAAGCAGACTGTCTGCAGCAGCCAATATTAATGTTATTGATCATTGTCAACTCGGGTGTTTCTTCCAAGCTCAGATCACACTGTACTGTGCAGTTTCTTTGCTTTCCAGTAAAGGCTTCTTTTTTCATTAGTCCCCTTCTCTGTTCTTCTCCCCCAATAACCTGTCTACGTTATTGCACACAGTCCTTAGAAAGTGACAACTTGGGAAACTGAATCAAAGTTTCAATAAAGCTTGGACTGCTGCAGGCTTTGACAAGTAAGGTAGATGGAGTGGAGGAGTACAGAAAGAGACTGAAGGAGGACATATCAGTTCCAGAAAGATAAATAGTTCATGAAGCTGTTGACTCCACCATTTTATTACTTTTGTCTAAGAATTTTCCGCCTGCCTGCAGCTCTTTCTGCCCACAAATTATTCATCGCACTCCCCACGGGCCTTGGCTGTCAATCCCAGGATTAGGAGTTCGTAGGGAAGATGGGAGCTGGAAGTTTGTCATGAGCTCAGGTGTGTGCATACTTGGAAAAATCTTGATAAAACCATAAAAGCTGTTGTAATACCATATAATCATTTCAGCTAGAAAAACACAAAGCGATGTCAGCGAAGACTGAAGTTAGACAGACTCCTTTTTCCTTTGTTTTTTAGCATGTTGAGAACCCGCCATTGATCCGCCAGTGAGGTAAATACGTAGATACAGAAGCTAATTTAAACAAATGCATCAATTTGTCACATTTTTTTTTGAAAGATTTTGTCTTTGTGCACATAATTTTTTTTATTTATTGACATTTCAGGTCATCCATACTGAACAGCTTGATCCCAGGCATGAAAGTTTTTCTTTTGCTGTGCTCTGTAGCAAATCTTTAAAATGATGATGATGCACGGCAGAAGTAGCCCATCACTCTCATAAATATGGAATTCTAAATATGGAATTCTGGGATTGTCTTGGGAAAAAATGAATTTGTTAGATTTTTAGGAGTTTACATTTGCATTTGTCCAAAAGTAGCTCACAGTGCGATTTTTATATTTTAAAAAAGATCGGACGTCTGTTCTGACAGCGGGAACGTGTGATTCTTGCTGTATTTGTCGCTGCAGATTCAGTCAGGCCATTTATACTCACCTCGGAGAAATGGAAGCTGCAGAACGCTCACGCTGAGCTGGTAAAGCCGTCAACCTGTAAATGGAAAGCTTGTCAGCAGTGAAGAATTGATGGTCATGGCTTCCCAGCCACCCACAGCGACTCTTTGCAGGATTAGAACAACATTATTCAGGCTGCAGATGAACATTAGGCCGCGGGATCGCTCGAATCAAGACGTACTGTATGTGTTCTGCCTCGGCCCAGTCAGTCAGTGTGAACGTGAACAGCTGTCAACCAAAGCCAGAAAAAAAACCACACACACACACTTCCAGGACTTTCCTGCTGTGTCTGAGTGCCTCAGCAGTGCTTCGTGAACAGTGAGTGGAAATCAGATTTCGTGAGACACCAGATGTTTGCTTTTAAAAGCAAAGGTGATTTTTTTTTTCAACAGGGATATATGAATGTCCAGTATCTGAAAGTTATGGCTGTTCTCATTCTCGACTTCAGAGATCAATGAAAGCGTGCTTTTCTTTTTCCGCATCATCGCCCAACCTCTCAGTAATACAAATGCAGTGTTTCCGTTGCATAGGAACAAAAGACGTTTTGAATATCGATACAGAATAAATTTTCGACATCAGAGATTTATTTTGTGGCTTTGGCTTAGTTTCTGAAAACCAGCAGGTCATCAGGTCACGACAGTATGCGGTATGTATACGAGCTCCCTGCTGGTTTTTGTTTTGCTTTGTTTAAATTGAAGCCATCTTTTCTTATTTTCTTCCTCTACAAGCATATTATACCCAGTCTGAGTGTGCAGCCTTATGAGCATGCCCTGATCAGCCCATGCTAATATTTAACATATCAATGTAAGCCTTGCTAATACCATATGTTAATAAATGTGCCCTTTCTGAGTCAGAGACGGAAACCTCTTCATTATGTAAAATGATGGTCCCTCTATCTTTGAACGAGTAGCCACCGCAAAACTGATGGGACAGAACAGGTGAACATCAGCCAATGCAATCGCTAAATATATACCTGTTTTCTGGGGCCAGCTAAGCTAATGCCAGCATTAGCTGATATTGGGCAGTGCTGATGCTCAGCCGATACATGGATCCATTCCTATTTAGGCTATACATAACTGTAAGTCAATTATAGGCTTGGTTAGATGGTTCAGTTTCTGCTCTAAATGCACTCCACATTTGTTTTTGAGACTTTGGCATCTTCTAATTTTTCTAATTTCACTCTTATCTGTCTGTTTATAGTGTAAGCCCATTTCTTTACCTGAAGTAAATTATGCAAGCAATTTCAGTTAAAAAAAACACACACACACACACACACACACACACACACACACACACACGAGAGAGAGGGAGCGAGAGAAATGCCAGATTCGGAGAATATGGTGTCCAGGTTGAGATTGCAGGCATGTGCTCAGTGAACCTGCACAGTCACTGTTCTCTCATCAGTTGAATTAACAGAATTAATTATGACTCTCTGCCTGGGAACGCTCTTCTGGCATTTACATGCGGTGACCCATAATCCCTCCTCTGCAGTGTTTGTGCACTGTATGCGCTTGTGTGTGTGTGTGTGTGTGTGTGTGTTCATGCACCTTACCCTTGAAAAGAACAGCTGCTAAGCATGGACAGTGATCACACACGCGTGCCTACAATCGCACAATGGCACGCGCACACTTCGCTGTACCTGCCTGTTTGCATTATTCGACAAGACAGCTCCCTGTATAATTTGCATAGTGATATCATTTGGATAATATTGCAGCTAGCTTAGGCGCCACCTGCTTCTGTGTTGAAATTGCTGGTGAAAAACGGGGCCAGGTGGGAACAGGGGTGTGTGGGGGCTTCATGGAGTTAGAACACAACCTTCTCCAATTATGATATACATCGTTATAATTGGGGGGATGCATGTCTTTGGGC
>JAVDPK010002130.1:364012-375731 GCA_034780415.1 Cichlasoma orientale
TTGTTGGGGGTATTTGCAACACCCCCCCCCCCCCCCCATTTGATTTCACTGGTTGCACTTGCATGGTGGCATTATTATAAACTTACTCTGGATCATTGCTTTTGCTTTTGTGCAATAGCGCAAGGACTTTTGCACGCAGGAAAGGCAGAAGCAGCCATCGCACAACAGCAAATGGGAGAACCTCTTTGCCCTCTCAGGTTTAACTGACCTCCCCTCCCCCTCCTAACCAAATGTAGCTGCAGCGGAGTATGGAAACAACAGATAACGAGTGAACTCCTGTGAGATGTGTTATGGAGCTCTTAATGAAAGAGTTGTGCCCCATTGAGCCCTATAATGAATGTTCTGACATTGAAAATCCCAGGAGGAGCGGCTTAATTCCTGGGAGTAGGTTCAAGCAGCTAACACATTTTCATAGGGAAAACAGTGGCTGAATGATGCTGTTTGACTGTCTCTTTTTTTTTTTTAATTAGCATTGTGTGGTTTGGTTTGGTCTGCGTGTATCTGCGTGGCCCCATCAGAGAAAGGTGTTCGAACGCCTTTGTTCGGGCTCTTTATACAGCCTTGTCCGGCTTGTCTGATACCTGTTTAGCTTTTATCCTGACTAATGGAAATGTCAAAAACACTGTAGAAAAGCTGGACTGCCCATTCTCCTCGGAAACCAAAAGATGTGAAGCTGAGATTGCTGCCAGGCCTTGTCAAAGACACGCGCACACCCTCACACGCGCAGGCAGAGTGCTATGCAGTATTATAACTGATAAGAGCTTTTGTAGATTTTAGTAATGATGTCCCTGAATACCAAGTGAGCTGCATCTAAAGAGACCCACAGGAATTAATAAAAATGTCTCCAATTTCATGGCTGCAGTGGTTTCCTGCTTTTGAGAGATCACAAAAGAAAATCACTGAATGCCACAATTTAATTATGTATTTCAGGGTGTCTCTGGATGTATTGCTCCTTTTGGAAATTCTGCATCCCCATTATGGGCCTGCTCTTTGTCTTTCCCCGTCTACCTTTTCTACGTCACGCTTTCATTTTTCTTTTACTTTCTCTCAATGCTCATTTCCATTCCTCTCCATTTTTCTTCTTTCAGATTTCTCATTCAGTTCTCATCCCCTGTCCTCTCTATCTTGTCCAGCCCCCTCCTTTTTATCCTTGTGTCCTCTTTTATATTGCTGCCTCTCTTCACCAGTGCTCTGATTCATTCCTCCTCTGCTTCACCTTTTTACATGGGCAGGTGGCAGAGCAGCTGGCCTACTATGGCCATGTGTCAGAGACAGTAATCACAGAGGAGATGTTTGATGCTGCTGTGCAATTTGGCACAGTGCAGGATGACCCCACCCAGATCTGAGCAAGATGACCTGTTTGCATACCCCCCCCCTTGGTCGCCCCCAGTACCCACTGGGAAAAGAGCATCAAGGACAGCTCACCTCACACCTCAACAGCCCCGCAGGTGGGTACCTCATTGGAAGAGGAGAACACAGTTCACTATCAAATGACACAAGGCGGGAGATCTACAACCCTGTCTTACAAAAAGGGTGGCAGCTGTGCAAAATGAAACAAAAACTGAACTCAGTGGTCTGTAGGTCACTTAAACCACGTGAAAGTACAGAGACAACATCCCAGATTTTCAAACAAAGATGTTTTGGTAGTGAATAAACCGACTCTTCAGAAGTGAAGATCTTTTTTAAGAGCCTGTGTGGGCAGACAGTTCAATACTTTCAGTTTTTCAGTGTGTAATAGCAAAAAGCACTTGGAAATTAGTCAGAGGGTTCATATATTATCATCATATGGTTATATAAAGATTCAGAAAATCTAGTCAACTAGCAATACGTGCTACCATAAGTATTTGGACAATTACATATTGCTTGTAATTTTGAAATCAAACAATGTGCTTGAAGTGCAGACTTTCTGCTTTAAGTTAAGGCAGACCTGGGAATCATACGGCCCGCGGGGCCACATCAGGCCCTTTGATGCCCGTGTGAGGTCGATGGGTATACTGTGTCAGCCAGTCTGGAGTGCTGTTAGCTTCTTCAGCCAGTAGGCGTGGATCGCCTCAGGTCCTATATAAATATATAAATAACATAACACAAAAATTAAGGTCATTTGTGTTTGGTCGATTATTTCTTTGTCGTAACAAATAAATCTTATTTTCTTCCTATATTCTTATTTTGACCCTCTTGTATCGCAGGTCCTGAAATCAGGCTCGTCATCATTGGAGGCAATCTCAGTGCAGGGACATCGAGATGAGTTTCTGCAACCAGTGGCAATCCCACATCTCCACAGTCTGGGACTGAACTCCACCCTCCATGATGACAACGCTCGCCCCCGCAGAGCGGGTTTATCAGAGACGACCTCCAGAATTTGGGAGTGGGGAGGATGGAGTGGCCTGCCTGCAGTCCTGACCTCAACCCCAGTGAACACTTGTTGGATCAGCCTGGGTGTGCTGTTCAGGCCAGAGTGACCAACACAGCCACACTGGCTGACTTATACCATTTATTGTCATGAAACATTGTTACAACAAAGAAATAATCAACCAAACACAAATTTCCTTACTTTTTGTGCTAGTTTCCCATCGACCTCACTGTTGCATTCCAAAGCTATTGTTCCAAATTTGCTATTTCTAATGTCCCAGAGTAAATACATAATCCAAAAGAAAAGCCACACTGTGCTGCTTTTCATTGTAATTTCATTATGATTGTAATTTTGAGTCAAAAAGAAAGAAGGGAAGTGATTTTAGTTTTCACAGTTTTCCTGCTGATAAGAGGAGACAAGAGTGAGAAAGTGTACGTGGACACAGAGAGATTTCCTAAAGACCCACTGCTTTGTTGTCCAAAATTCTCTGCTGGTGCATTTAATGTTTTATTCGAGGAGAAAAGCTCACTATGCTGCTGGGCATGAGCAGCAACTAAAACCGAACTTCCTGCCTACAAAAGAAGTCAAAACACCCCCAGGTAGTGAATGAAAATTGCTTTAAGAAACGAGAAAGGCAACAAATATTAGATGCTCTCTTGCTAGGAAGTAAACCGTCCGCTTTGAAAGCAAACTAGCAGTCGCAGCTCTGATCACGGCGGAAGCTCGCAGCCTGTCAGCCCAGCAGTCTGTGAGTGAACAATGCTCTACAAATGAAACTGATGCAGCTGCGCAGGCGGATTTAGACCCGCAACTCACCTAAAAGGGGAAACACTGGTGGGAAATTTTACCCAGACTGCATTGCAGTGCAAACTGCAATTGTGGGTTTGAATTTAAAGATTTATTCAATAATTTTTTTTTATAAAAACTAAGACGCAGACAGTATTTATCATATATGAATTACTGATGCTAATGTAAGATAATTTATACATTTCCTTGTAGTCAGGCTTCCTTTTAATACTTTCTTGCCTCATAACAAATCTGTTCTGTAGTCTTGGCTGCAGCGTGTAGCTCTTCTGATGTTTATTGATCTGCCGCTGTTCCAACTTTTTGATGCTAGAATTAGTTTTTACTGAAATTAGGTGACATATTGGGCTACATGTGTACAAATGCAAAGGCACTTGAAAACGTCCTTTAATTGAGAACCAGCCTCTCTCGGTCCTTTAGCAGCAGCCCGTTTAATCAGGTTCACCAGAGCTACCTAAAAATCACCCACTCGTTTGTGCAACAACATTTCCTGCAGAAGAAGACAGAGCATCACAATAAAGGATACGGTGAAATCCTCTCTGACAAAGTGTCATTTTGACAGCCAACAGTTGATCTGCCTCATGCGAAGCGACTATTTAGACTTGTTCTTTGCGTCGCAGCCAAAGAAATGCTCCGCGCTGCTCGCAGAGCTAGAAAGGTAAACGCTAACAGACAAGTTGAATTGAAAGACACACAGGAGTAATCATACGGCGCACTGTTGCTTTGTGATGGTTCAATTCTCATGCTAATTATTTCAATCAGTCCACAAAAATGCCACTGCTTTTCAAAGAAGCAACACACACACGCGCGAGCACAGGCGCACAACCGCATGTTCGTACAGAAACAGCAACTGCACACCCACAATTACAACCTCCTCTACCTGACACTGCTCCATGTTTCCTGGATAATCAGACAAAGATTGGATAATCCTGACAGAAATCCCTTTCATTCCCTCAGCCCCCCTGCAAATTCTCATTTTGCAATATCATTTTCAGTCAATGCACCAACAATCAAATGCATTTCAAGGATTTAAAATTCCTAGACTGTCGAGTCTGGCCCGTTGGGGTAAACATTTTTTTTTTTTTTTTAAAGCTGCATTCTTAACTTTCCAGAATGACTAACAATGGAGTCACAATAATCCACTGCCTGTGACTGTGAAAAAGGAGCATTACAGCATAAATATGGATGTAAATAGAGAACACAAGTTATATTGTAGCTCCTGGGCATACAGATTTCGCTCCCCTGCCAGAGTGAGTGGTAACAATCATGCAAAGCACTTTGCTCTGAGCACGGCTGGGCCTCAAACGCTGCCTACATCCACTCGCTTTAGGTCCCTAAAGGTCGGCTGACCCACGGAAAGCGTGCACGTTGAAGTGCGCGCGCTAAAAATCGCTTCACATGCAGCACGAACGGGCTCGAGAGGGAAAACAGGTCCGCCGGTTGGAAGGATGGCACGCGGGTTCGCATTTAACCTTCCGTGCTCTGAATTGGCTCATTATTTTACTGTTTTCCTCCATCGTTTTCTGTCCTTGTTTATCTTCTCTGTTTAAAGGCTAATGGAGGGTTGCATGTTGCTGCCACTGGGTATGAAAGAGTGTTTTGATGATGGCCAGCTACCTGCTCTATGCGAAGCCTGACTGTTCCCTCCGTTAGAACTGATAAATTTGAAGTGAACTGTGAAGCTGTTGTCTCTCTAGTACGCTGGCCTTTAAAGTCCCTCATTATCCATTATGAGCTTCTACACTGTTCCCCTCTGCTTTCAACCACCTACTTGTTCTTGATTTATGACCAGTTGCTTTATGCCTTTTCCTACATGGAGTTATTTTTTCACCTTGCACACCTCTTTTTCAGATCCCGAGCGGCGCATGCTGCACATGCCCGCAGTTGCACCACAGATTGAAATGCATTTAATCTCAGTGCGAAGAGCAGGTTACATATTTTATTGCAAGTGATTTAGCAGCTGTTTTCCTCGAGCTTTTTAAGACACAGGAAGCCGATGAGTGCCACTCTCGCACTTTTCCTCGCAGTTCCTATTCTTGCACTTTGTGGGTACACAAACATCAGAGCGTCTCTCTCTCTCTCTCTCTCTCTCTCTCTCTCTCTCTGGAGATGAGATATATGATTTTACGGCATCGGCTGCGTTTTGAAAGGAAAATCCTTTTTTCTGCATGATCTGCGTTGTGTCACGCCTAAGCGTAATCCAGTGAAAGCCTTGATGTGGCTCTGTGATGTGGAATGTCTTGTATGTTATTTTTGAACAGATATTGTGTGTGGTAGTAGGTGGGCAACGTAGCGATGTACATCCCAGTGGAAGGCCTACAGCACAGCCCTGAGGACGCCAGAGAGGATAAGAAGCCAGCTCAGAGAATGTGTGTGTGGGTGCCTTTGTCTTTCCGTTCGCCTCCCCGGGGATGTTGTCTGAAAGGTCACACAGACTTTATCTTTTGATCTGTGATTCTCTGTTCAAAACACCATTGAAGCCTCAGCATCTGCTTCCTGACTCTGACTCTTGAGAGTTTTTATTTAATGAGGCAGTGGGCTCGCCACCTCTCACCTTCAACTATCCACATTCACCCCCCCCCCCCCCACCCCCACGCATGTACCTCCATCTTCTCAATTCCGTTTCTAAACAGTCTTTTTCAGTCCGCGCTTTTATTTTAACCTTTCATTGTGTCCCATTTCTAACACCATTCCGGCCTTTTTTCTCCTACTGCCTTTGTCTCGACTTCTTACATTTCTCCAGCTACCCTTCCCTCCTTGACTCGAGACCAAAGGAATACGCTTAATGGCCAGAAACCGATGAGGATGATGGACACATCTGCTTTGTGTAAGAGGTGGCCTTCTGCTGTGCCAGTCTGCTGGATGAGCAGCTGCAGGAGCAAGAGGTAAAGTGTAGCCAGTGGGTGAGTGCACTGAGAGCTTGATGCAGTACTAAAAATCTGAACGGTCCATAAACGGCGCAACAGTGTCTTTAAAGGGTATAAAATGTATTGAGTATAGAGTCATGATTACAGTTGCCTAGGTGAATAGAACGTTCTATCAGTACATGTAGCGATTTCAAAAACCTTCAAATAAAATCTCGATTTCAACTTGAACTCGTGGCTTTTCTTCTTGTTGCCATTAAAAATAAATAAATAAAAAAAATAACATCCAGAAACATTCAAATAAAAAATGCATGAGCAAAGTCAGTTTTTTTTAAGTTGCAAAAAACTCTCCTCATCCTTTGTTTTACAAATGTTATGCAGCATTAGCCGAGTTAGTCCTCACTTTCTCTTTGGTGACTTTTAGGTGAGCCATCACATCTCTCTGATGGGTTGCTTTATTTCCAAGACAGCTACCAACGTGCACGCAGAGTGTGGCTTTCAGCTTGGGGCAGCGTGACACGGCGCACGGCCAGCGAAGCATATTGGCTGGTGTAAAGCCACCACAGAAGCACAGTATGATGAATTATGGGCAAACTGAGAATATTGAGGCTTTATCCGCTGCGCTTTGCAGCTCTGGGTTGACTTAGCCAGCTAAACAGTCCATTTAACACTGTAGGGCCAACTCTGCCCAACAGCACCTGCTTGGATGTTGGATTTAGGCACTGCATGACTGATGACACTGGCTCACGGTCAAATCGCATACACATGGCTCGGGGTGTACGGAATGCCAGTGTTTTCGTTATTTTTGAATGCGTTATGTGCATCAGTGAAAGATGCTGGGTTAAGTCTCCGGACGTGTACAATACAGGAGCCGAGGCAGGCTGCGGGGCAGAAGCACGATACCAGTGTTTCTCTTTAATGTGAAATGTAAAGCAGAGCTTGACATTTGCCCTTTGTCACTTCAGGTACTGCGCAGAATACCCGCAGATTATTGTATAGACAGCAGCTTCATACAGGAAAGAGTGCACAGAAGAGAGAGATTTTTTTTTACAGCTACCAGATCTGAACTGAGAATAATGCCTTCCTAAGAATATCTGAAATGTGCATTAGATAGGAGATCTGTGAATTGTTTGCATTGTTCCTGCTTTACATCCAGTAGCTGCAAAAAATAAATAAATAAAAAATAATAGTCAAGAGACGGACAGCTGAGTCAAAGCCGAAGTCCCAGGCCTGCTTTAACTGCACTGACTGGAGTGCAGCTACAGACCTTAATGAACTGACTGACACTGTGACATCTTACATCAGCTTTTGCGAGGACTCGTGTGCAGACCAAAACCTTCTGCACATACAACAACAATAAACCGCGGTTCACCACCAGACTCAGTAAGCTGCGCCAGGCGAAGCAGGAGGCCCACAGAAGTGGGGACCGGGCCCTGTACAAACAGGCCTGGAACACATTGACGAGGAAGATCAGAGCAAGTTTGGAGGAGCTATTCTGAGAAACTGAAAAACAAGTTTTCAGCCAACAACCCTGCTTCACCCTGTGGAGAGGCCTGACAGACATCACCACCCACAGGAGCCCGTCCCCCCCACCCTGTGGCTAACGAGCAACTGGCCGAAGAGCTGAACAGCTTCTACTGCCTTTTTTTTTTTTGCACCCATCACCCATCACCCACCCCATCCACAACACTCAACCTCTTTGTCCTACCTGAACCCACTGCCCCCCCTTCCACTCAGACCACCCACCTGCACTGAGAATCTGCGCTGACCAGCTGGCACCCATCTTCAAAAAGATCTTCAAAAGATCTCTGGAGCTGTGAAGTCCCCACCATCGTCCCAGTCCCCAAAAAAACCCGCCATCACAGGGTTGAATGAGTACAGACCTGTCGCCTTGACGCCCGTGGCCATTAAATCATTTTAGAGACTGGTGCTGAACCACATGAAGGTCATCACAGGCCCCCCCGCTTGACCCCCTGCAGTTGACCGGTCGGTAGATGACACTGGACCGCAATTCATCCTTCAACACCTCGACACTCCAGGCACTTACCCTGCCTGTGGACTTCAGCTCTGCGTTCAACACCATCAGCTTCATCGGGGACAGTGACCCACCTTACGCCTGATTCTGAATAATAACATTAATTACATGTTAAAAGCACGGTGGCACGGCGGTTAGCACGGCTGCTGGAAATGCATCTAGAACGTCGGGGTTAGAATCCACCTTGGATTTGGAGTTTGCGTGTTCTCCCCGTGCCTGTGTGGGTTTTCTCCGGGTACTCCGGTTTCCTCCCACAGTCCAAAGACATGCACTTACTGGGGTTAGGTTAATTGGTCACTCTAAATTGCCCATAGGTGTGAATGTGAGTGTGAATGGTTCTCTGTCTCTGCGTTGGCCCTGCAACAGGCTGGCGACCTGTACCGGGTCTACCCTTGGCTGTCTATAGTGTGATCTGAAGGCATAACAGTGAACTCTGGATACTAACAGTGATGCCCGTCCCAGTGCGCAGTAAGAGCTCAGCTTAAAATATTTCTGTCACACAGATCAGACCGACCTCTTTGCATATACACGCGCTGTCCAACAATTCCCCCTGAATATTTCCAGCGTCTTTGTTGTAGAAAATTTGGAGATGTGATACTTCAAAGTCCTTTACTCAAGCAATCGTGTATTCCATAGATAAGTCAGTGGTGCAATATTAACAGATAACCTTTCGCTGTCAGAATGTCCTTTCACCAGCTGATCAGCTCTCCACTTGGATTAGGGTTTTGTCTTGTTCTGATAAAGCAACAGCACCACTGATGCTCCCCCTCCCGCTCGTCCTGGGTGTTCAGACAGCAGAGATACAATGCCCCGCGACTGAGTGCACAGAATAAAAGGCCCCCATCACAACTTTCATTACCCCAGCTCTTTTCATTTCAATTGACAGCTCCGCAGTCCAGGGGAAAAATGTTTAACCTCAAATAATTATGTCCTGAACCCTCATTGTTACAATCATTTGCTGCCCTGTTGCATGACTTTTTTTTTTCCTTGAAGTCTTTTATGTGTGCCTTCATTTTGGCATCATCCTCATCATCTTCTTTTCTGGCCCCTCTCGCTCTCGCTCTCTCTCATTCCTTTGATAATACGTCAGGACTTTGCTGGCTCAAACAAAACATTTGGTGTAATTATTTTCTAAGTGTGGCTGTGACTTCATTGATCTGACAGCACACGACTTCAAACCTTTCAGACCGAGGGATATGCACCTTTAAAGTACATCGGCGGAGAGCACTTTGCCAGTTCTGCCACCTCGGACTAACCACGAGTATTAAATGTCTCGCGCAGGGAAATGCTGTAAATGCGGTTGGGTTGCTTTACCCAATATGAGACGGGAGAGAATATGCGCGTGCGATGCGATGGCTTTCTAACCCGGCATATCAGAATCATAGCCTTGAGAGTACTGCATCCGTTTGCATTTTCATCAACTGACATAATGTTTTGGCATTTTCTATAGCTCCTCAGTGACGCCACAAAAGGCATCACCTTGCCCTCTGAGTGCTTACGCTCACTTGCTGTCGTTCCAATCTGAAGAGGAGGAAATTCACAGCCTCCTAGATGCCTTCTAGAAACTGCGTTTAAATGCAATAAAGGTCCCCTGTTGGTGCAACGTAGGGTCGCGGTCTTTACTCCTGACCGCCGACCCCGAACTGTGCATGTTGCATATTGAAGCATGCATTTGAAGAAAAGTTGCATTTCGAATTGCAAGCATATGTGCATTTTTAGCAGCCTGCTCTCTCTGCACCGATGCATGCTATCGTTTGCAATGCAAGAACGTGGAACCGGCGATGGCCTCTCCCGCAGCATTGCTTACTTTATGTTTTCCATCTCCTCTCGTGGATGGGCTTTCTTTTCCCTCCAGGTGTGTGATAGAAATGGATTATTTCTGCAAGGGGGGGGGGGGGCAGTTTCCATCAGGCAGCAGGCCCTCTTCTTCTTTTCTGAAGAAGAACCAGATCAATGATATGGTTTTCATTTGTGTCTAATATTTTTTTTTTTTTTGGCTAATACTTTCTAATCAGAGTTTATCATTTATGTCCTGATAGCATGCGGTTGTCTACCTCTTTTTTTTTTTATATGTGTGTGTATATGTGTGTTCCCTTAGTGCGTCCTTAGTGTGTGTGTTCTATGTGTGGGTTGTTTTTTTTGTCAGGCCCCTCTCTCCCCTTCAGGGCCTCAACCATTTTCTTCATTTGTTGCAGCTTTGTGTTTCTTCTCTTTTTTTTTTCTTCTCCTCTCCTCTTTTTGCACCAGGGAACACAATGTCTGGTTTAATATCATTTTCCAATCACCGAAGGCTGCAGGGCAAGGACTTTTGACTGGGCTGTTTCGTTCCAGCTAATACCAAAGAGAGGCGAGAGAAAATAATAACCCTAGTGGTTGATAATAGCTTCAGTGATCATTCTATACTCATTTGCCTCTGGTACACTCTGTAGCTGCAGCTGATGTTGTCTTTCTTTTCTTATGCCCATCTACATCGAGCTACACTGAAATTACAAGCTGTCCGACATCCTTCATCTTATTCATGTCCGTCTGAGATTTATTCAATACCATCTGTTTTTGCGGAGAAAAAAAAAGACAAAAAGGAGCGATGGCTGGTTTGAAGAAGAGGATGAGCTAAAGGTCCAGTGGACATGTACTTTTTTTTTTAAAATTCAAGACTTGGCTGTTGTAATGTGTTTCTGAAGGGGTGCAGATTCTGAGGAAACAGATTATACAAGAGCTTAGGGGAAAATCCCCAGAGAGTTAAGATTCAGGGACATATGTTGTCTTCATCTCGTCCCTCCTACACTTACTTTTTTGGTGAGAGAGCGAGAGAGATAGAAAGAGTCAGACCAATAAGGAAAGGGGGGTAAGGAGGGGGGAAAAAATCATTATTAACTCATAAGCTGGTTAATGCTGTAGCTCTCTCAACTTTCAGCTCAAATGAGAATTTCTATCATTTACATATCAATTTAATTTCCTGCGTTTCCCCTCTTCTCTACCACCCACCCCCACCCCACCCCACCCCATTAAAAGCAGCATTTGCTTGGCACTGTAATCAGCCTGTACAGCACATTTTCCTAGGCACACACACACACACTCTTGCATCCTGTACACCTGCACACACATAAACAGAGAAACACACAGGTACGCAAGGAAAACAGTGCTTGTTTGACACAAGAAAAGGCAAAGATATGCACGCCTACATATACTTTGTGTCACCCTGTCACATGCACACTCACAGGTGTGCACGCACACACACACACACAGAGGCAGCGTGCTGGAGCCCGGGCAGGTAGGCAGACAGAGCCGCTCTGTGGCCTGCTGTAGCTCTGTCAGGATTAAACCAGTGATCAGAGAAATGAAAGGGAAGCTGTCATTCCGCATAGGCCTCTATACACATCATCCTCAATAATTACACCCTCTCCTTCCTTCGCCTCGCTTCCTCCGCTCTTATAACCTCCTACCTGTGTGCATGTGTGTGTGCACGTGTGTCACAGGCAACACGCTTGACTGACACCCAGCACATCAAATAGGGGCTTTTATGAAATGTGCGCCTGCTTGAATTATACTCACTTTAAGCCTTACCCTTTTTTCCTCTATAGTATAAAGCCACACCTGTGTGTGTGTGTGTGTGTGTGTGTGTGTGTGTGTGTGTGTGTGTGTGTGTGTGTGTGTGTGTGTGTGTGT
>JAVDPK010002130.1:384716-399086 GCA_034780415.1 Cichlasoma orientale
ATGGCCATGCTTAATCCCTTTGGCATCTGAGTCACTGTCCCAGCCTGGAGAGGGCAGGGCTGGGCTGTGTTCTCCGGCCTCTCCCGCGGCCCCTCAGTTCTGGTTGTGCTCTCTCTCTGCCAGACCCAGCCAAGGACCGGACTGGAGAGCAAGAGCCCGCCCGTGGCCGCTTCCGCAGAGCAGCGAAGGTACCTGTGGCCGTTCCCACCCGGGCCGGGCCTGCTGGCACTGCTCGGCCATGCCCCGCGCCTGGAGCAGACCATGGAACGTCCCTCTCTTCCCGCCCTTCCTTCTGCTGCAGGCACTGCGGAGGATCCTGCGCCTTAGGCGCAGAAAGACCGGCGACACCGCCACCAAGGGCAGGGCCCAGCCCGACTCTGGGCCCAGCCAGCGGCGGACAGAGGCTGCTGCCAGCTCAGAGGACGCTGTGCTCGCAGCAGCCTCTGAGCAGGCCATGGCCGAGGGTGGGGCGGAGGCTGACATGGCCCTGACTGAGGGCATGGCTGCCACAGCCACCCAGGCTCAGGGCATGCCAGCCACAGAGGCAATGCCCACGCTGACCGGGACTCCTGCACCTGCTCTGGAGTTCTTCCAGCAGGACGCTGCTTCTCCTCAGCAGGTGAGCAGCCTGGGGCCAGGGCTCAGGGCCTCCCAGCATAACGTGGCCACTCAAGTCTCATCCGCTGGGCCCACTCCGCCTTTGAGACCCTCCCAGTAGGGTGCGAAAGGAAGCAATTCTTGGGGGAAGCTGGCCGTGTTGTTTCCTGGGACAGCACTCCAAGTCTTCCCCATGCCGCCTCCTCCAGGTGCTAGCCACGGTCGGTGACCTTCTGCAGAGGCTCGCGTCCTCTGCCACCGTGGACGCCGGGCTGCAGATGGAGATTGTGAGCCTGGCTGAGCAACACCCTGCCCACGTGGTGATGAGCCTCCTATGCTGTGCCCCCACGTGTGACAGGTACGGGGCACAAGTGCCTCGAGAGCTCGGTGCCCAGTGGCCAGTACGGCCCCTGGCCCAGTACAGCCTGTCCCGCGGGGCCTGCCAGACAGGCGGAGAGCTGCGGGAGCCTCGGGCCCCTCTCTTTCCGGAGCCTGCAGCCATGCTCCCTCCTGGCCCCTCAGGGCACCGGGGCTCTGTCACCCTGCCCCAGCATGGAGCACGGTGCTGACACACAGCTCTGCCCCACAGAGCCGCCGTGCTGATGTGGAGAGCCATCGGCACGTCAGAGGTGGCCATGGAGGAGGTGCTTCCCGTGCTGCTCTCCACCATAGAGGAGCAGCCAGTGTACGGCAGCTTCTACTGCTGCGGGGACAACGAGGCCGTCTTTGCCCTGGCTGTGAGTTCCTGGAGCTGGCCTTTGCTGGCCCTCCAGGTCGCCTCTGCAGCAGCTCTCCATGCTCTCGCCAGCCTGCAGCTCCCTGCCTGGGCTGAAAGCCGGCCTAGGGGCAGGCTCAGGGGCAGCAGGCCGGCTGCTCCCCCTGCCTCTGCCCTCGGGCCCTGCCTCAGGGACACCCTGGCACTGAGCGCTGCCTCGGGCTGCTTTGTCTCTTGCAGGCAACTCTGGTGCTCTGGAGGATTGCCCTCATGACAGAGTGGCATTTTGCCATCCTCCTTCATTCTCCCCAACTCTTTGTGGCTCTGCTCTGGCAAATTGTCACCAGCACCGCAGAAGCCAGACTGCAGCATTTGCGTCCTTCTCACCTTCCTGCTCTTAAAGCACATCTCAGACGTACACGCGGCATGTTTCTCATGTTTCTGTGGTGATGAATTGGTCCCTCCCACGCAGTATTAAGTGCACATTAACACAGCAGAACAGCCTGTAATTGCAGTTAAGTAAATCTTTTTTTTTTTGATTTATGGAGGTCTGCTTCTGCAGAAATGACATTTTAACTCACTTTAGTCGGTTTACCTCACGGACAGGAAGTCAGTTCGGTAATCCCTTTGTGTAATCATAGATACAATTTTAGATTACCTTGGCAAAGGGAGCACAAATGTGTGTGTGTGTGTGTGTGTGGGGGGGGGGGGTTAAATAATTTCTTTCTTTGAGGAACCATCAGGAGATGTGGTAATCAGGAGTTATGTTGATGATCTCTGCTCGAGCCAGGCTCCAGTTATGCTGGCTGTCTGTCTTTTGACATTATCACACAACACCTGGTCTTCATATGGCAATAAACCAGGTGCTGAGCCCTCCATGTGGCTCAAACTATTTTGTCTCACCATTTCTTCATTTGGACTTCCATCCATCCATCCTTCCTTTTTTTTTTAACCTTCCTCCCCTCCTTTTCACTCCTTTCCCCCTGCCTCCTTCACCTCTGCCTCTCTGTTCTCTGCCTCTCACTCACCACCCAATTAAGTGGCTCAAGGAGACACAGGAGTGCACATCCCTGATCAAAGTTGGAGCTTCACCATGAAAACGGCAATGAATCGCGGTTAACTTCCCCGCTCGGCTGTAACTTCTCTTTTATGGTTAAAACCTGCCTTAGCGCTTTAAATGAGTTTATACTCTGCATTAGTTTACGCGCCCAGCTGCACGCTGAACAGTTTATTTCGTTTAAATAACCCCGTAAAGGTGTTGGCTGTGTGGCAGCGAGGTGCTGGATTTATCTTGTATATGAATGTAAGTTTTGTGTGAGCGTGGCGTTCTGACACATGATGAATGCGAGGCCGGCCGCAGCCTGCTCTCCTTCCTCTCTGTCCTCCTGGTGGCCTCTCTGGCTGCTTTCTCGCTCCCTGTCATTTTCAGCCTTTTTACTCTTTTGTTTCTTTTCCTTGTAAACTACTTTCGAGCGCCGACTATTCACCGTGGTCTTTGCATGCGCATCCATGCAAGACACGCAGGCAAATACAGTCGTGCACACACCTCTCTGTCTTTATTTAATCATTGGCTCTGTTACAGAGGATATTTTCCCAGACAATGCCTGTGAAGGCGGTGAGCCAGGCAGGCCGAATGAGAGGGGGAGATCTCTCTATCCCTCATCACATGGAAGCCTCGGTACTGGCACTCCCACTGACTGAGATGAATGAATTTAATATATCTCCCTTTTGAAGCGCAGATGACCTCCCGATACGGCTCTCTGTCTCTCTATCGCAGGAGGAGATTTTTTTTTCTTTGCTCTGCCTGTGAAATCAGGAAATGCACAGGAAGGCGTCTGAAGGGATTTTGACAGAGACTAATTTGTTTTGTGGCATGATGCGACTCATGTATATCTTTGTCCACACAGAAGCAGCCACATTTTTGCCACAACCTTTTTATCATTATTAGATAACGCTTATCATGGGACTTTATGTTTGTGTGGAACCTTGGTTGTTTATATTGGAAGCAACAAGCCGCGCTTATGAGAAATATTGCGTTGAAGTCGGCTCTATCAGGACCACTTGATTGTTATTCCATTTGCAATCATTTATATTTAGCAGTATCGCTCTGTTATGGGGCCCTCGTTGTATGTAGGAAGCCAAAAGGCGGGTTAAGGTGGGTTGCAAAGCAGCTTGCATCTATATGCAGGCTGAAGCAGCTTAAATAATATGCCCCGTTTGACATTTTGCCAGTTGGAGGTTTAATGGGGTATCAGCTGAGCCATCAGCTGATGTGTGCTGGCTTTGAGATCATCTGATTTGCTGGGCTGAGCTTGACCCTGTACATTATGCTCAATTTAAAAAGCTGCTGTTGCTTATGATTTGACCATATAAAGTGGAACACAAATGAAACAGTTGCAGTGTTAAGAAATGTATATTATTTTTTATCTTCTAAACGTTTGGAGGCAAACTTATAATTTTAACCTCTGCTCGGGGCTAAGTATCAGCTTTGATTGTCTGTGGCGGGGCAAAACATGGCAGAAAAAACACTTAGTGCGGCTTTAATCCAGCATCTCTGATTCCCCCGAAGCTCTGTCAACATTTCTCTTTCCTTGGTCGTACAGCAGAGTGTCTGTCTTTGTGCTAGAGCCTGTGCAAGCATACCGCTGTGTTTGTCAGTCTATTCTGCTGATGTGCTTCCATACTAAAGTAAGCCACAGTGACCCCTCTCTTATTTCCATCCTTATTGGATCTAGTGCTCTCCTGAGACAGCACAGACGTTGATGCCTCCGGTCATTTTTCTGTCCCTTATAACAGACTGTCCCAGGGTGCTATGTAAGTCCTACTTAATTAGGCCTCAAATTGGATGGATTTATGCTTATCCAGACTCTAAAATGTCTTTTATTGGGTATTTATCCCATGAGGTTGGGACCACACCGATCAAATTACAGTGATTCAGACTTAGCTGCATAGCTAACTACTCTACCATGCACTGTTTTGTTATATGTACGGGCAAATCTATGCTGCACACACATGCAGTACTTCACATGCATACAGTCTGTCATGTGGTAGACATGGAAGTGTGTTTTCGATTCCCAAGCATCAGCAACATCCCAATAGAGACCCCTAGAGGCCAGCCTTCTCTTTGCACCCAACCACACAAAAGTGCCAGAGAGTGAATAACTGACTTGCTCCATATTGCCACGCTCTGAGCCATGTTTCGTGTGTGGGTTCAGGCAATGAATGGAGCAGATTTGTGACTATTGTAAAAAGCGTTGAACTCAGTTTGCACCAATGAGCACAGCGGGAGATCCCATCAGGGGCCAGAAATACACAAAATAATTCAATTAAACTAAAATATTGTAGATAATATTGACACACATCCCCTAAAAAGCCTACAAGATGTGTGACAAGATAGAATATCACAAACACTCCTGCATGGGGATTAGCAAACTATATCCTTATGGAAAAACAAAATACTGGATCTTTAATTTTGCTCATGCAAACCCCGCTATGATGAGATGCGGCTTTAGACCTCCAGCACTTGGAGATTTGGCTCGCAGGAAGGAGGAGGGGGGCTGTTTTTTGTTTTGTTTTGTGAAGACTGTTCCCTGTCTAGGCTCAATATCACTGAGTGTGCTTTCAAAATGGTAACACAAAGTAAAGTATATGAGACTGTCTCATGGCAAATGAATACACGGGTCTCTGTTTACACTCGGCAAAGAAGAAATCAGTCCTCCACCTCTACTTTCAGCATGTACTTTCTTTCTTTTTTGCAGCATTCTGTGTTATCTCGCTTGAACTCTTATTGAGTTTGGTGTGTGCACAGGGGGCACGTCACCGTCACCGTGCACGCCACAGCTACAACTAGCTGGGCCTAAATTCCTTTTGAGAACTTAAATTGACAGGTATGCTGAAAGTGAATTTGCAACAGCGTGGCCTTCTTTAACACATGGGCTCTATAGTTTAATCTCAAAATGATGTTTATAATGTCAGTGAAAGCACACCTTCTTTACATTTCTTTTTTTTTTGTAGTAGCACCTCTCCCGCATGCACTAATTTTCTTTCAGCATATCATCATTAAAATTTGTGTGAAGGATCATCTGTCATTTAAATTATAATCAACCTGGTAAATAAATGATTCATCATAATGTTTTAATGGCATAGTTTAAGAGTCTCGACCTCCTCCGGTAAATGAGTTTGATGAGCCTGATGCAGGGCCGCAGTTTAAAAAAAAAAAACTATAATCTTATGTCCCTTGAATTTAAATTAGCTGTAGAAGCGATGGAAAAACACAGTCTGCATTTCTTAGCGTGTAAACAGAACTGAGCATTATTGTGTCCGCGTACACGTGTGTGCGCGTACGCCGGGGGTTGTCTTTATGCGCACACGGGGCACCGGAGTGCTGTTAATTTCCGCCTGAGCATGGGAGCGGCCACTAAAAGTATCATTGAAGTGATGAATGTGCTGCTTCGAATGGGCATCGGTGTTTAATCTGAGTCATCTGAGAAATAGCACCACATCAACTTCAAACGACTTCCTTTCATCTGCAGTTAGAGACGCACAGTCACAGATGTGGGCCCGTTCTCCTTCTTGTTTCTTTTCACTTGCATATTTTCTTCAGCTCGCGTGAATTCTTTGCTGCCATTGAAATGAATGTAAGACCACATCCTTTATACTTTATTGTCAAATACACTGTATGCGCAGCCACAACACTGAGTTCACTGACCGGTGGCGTGAATGACATTGATTATCTTGTTACAATGGCACCTGACAAGAGATTGGATATATGAGAGCAAACTGAACACCCAGTTCTTGAAGTTGTTTTTTTTTTTTTTTTGTTAAAGCAAAGAAGTAAGTGTGAAGATGTGGGCGACACTGACATAAGCTATTGAGATGTGGTTTGTATAACTTGATTTCTTTTTGTTTGTTTTGCTTTTTACTCTCAGATCCTTGAGGTTACTTACACTTGAGTAGAAAGCTCCGCCCCTCATCAGTATCTAATCAGTTCAAATATACTGTTGGACCCACATCACAAGAATCAAATCGTATGTGGAAAATAAAGCAGCCAGAGGTCCGCGGTCACTCCTCACTTTGGAGGTGGATAATGGAAAAGATTACAGCGACAACAATGAGGTTGGTGACCATGACAACAGTCGTGGTCTCAAAAGAGTAAATGGAGGATGACACCACAGGCTGGGCGCAAGGAGGGGGGGGGGGGGGTACAGCGGTCACATGACCACAGCTGGCTGGGAGCTAGGAAAAGAGGTGAAATTGTGATAACAGTGTATGACCAGGGCTTCAAAAACATTACCTCCTTTGTCTTTTCCCAGTGACGTTCCTTGGCAACGATGGAAAAAGTCTGGAGGTCAGAGGGAAGATGTGAAGGAGGATTCATAAGGACCTAAAGAGCACTTTAGTGAATCCAACTGCTCTCACACTAGGCTGTTTAAATATGGGAAAGTGGATGTTGTTCATGTGGGTCTGCCATACTGAACTACCAAAAGTTCATTGATGCTTTACCCCACATTATCTCGCTGTTTTTGTTTGTTTTTTAAGCCTAAAGTATGGCAGCTGGGATAGATAACATCAACTATACACTACACTCTTTGCTTCACTTTGATCATTTTATTATAGCTAATATTTTTTTTAAGTTAAACTTCTAAACCCCAAATGCTTCACACAAGACAACAGCTTCATAACACGTGTCAGAGCAAAAGTTGCATGGTTATGTTGGTCATTTTTTCAGATAGTGTGTCACTATGAATATTGGGATGGCATTATTTCCTTTCAGACAGGATGGTCTCGTCTATCTTGGCATCTTCCATGCAAAGTATGGTTGACTGCAGCAATCTGATAGTAAGCAAAGCAATCACAAGGAGGGGTTTGGTGCAGCACTCCCTGTGTGACCGATTTCATCCCTCAACAGCCAGAAACGTCCAGCAATCACTTGTCTACTATCCATACATCCTTCCATCAATCCACTTTCAGGGGCCTCCTCCCAGTAAGACATGCCTGGAATACCTCGCCAGGAGGCATCCTGGTCAGATGCCCGAACCGCCTCAACTGGCTCCTTTTGATGTGGAGGAGTAGGGGCTCTACTCTGAGCCCCTCCCAAATGATTGCACCTTCACCCTGTCTCTATTGGAGAGGCCAGCAGATGGAGAGGCAGAGATGAGTTTCTGAGGCCACCAAGCCCTCTGCCACTTGGCTACACCTAGAACTTCTGTCCACAAAAATTAGGAACAGAATTGGTGACAAAGGGCAGCCCTAGAGGAGTCCAGCACCCACTGGAAAAGAGTCTGACTTATTCCTGGTAATGCAGACCAAGCTCTCACTGTAGTTGTACAGGAAGAGAATGGCTCGTAACAACTGGCCAGACACCCTATACGCCTGCAACACCCCATAGAATACCCCAAGGAACGCAGTTAAATGCCTTCTCCAAGTCCACGAAGCACGTGTAGACTGGATGGGCAAACTCCCACACACCCTCAAATGTCCCTGAGAGGATGAGGAGCTGGTCCAGCATTCAGTGACAGGACGCAAACTGCGTTGTTCCTCCTAAATCTGAGGTCCAAACAAACAGACAAAATCTCCCTTCCAGCACTCTGGCATAGACCTTCCCGGGAAGGCTGAGGAGTGTCAGCCCCCTTTAGTTGGAGCACACCCTCCAGTCCACCTTCTTGAAGATGCAAATCACCACCCCAGCCTGCCAATCCACAGGCACCTCCCCAGATGCCTCCACATGACATTGCAGAGGCGTGTCAACCAGGACAGCCCTGCAACATCCAGAGCCTTCAGGAACTCAGGGTGAATCTAATCCACTCCAGGGGCCCTGCAACCAAGGAGTTGTTAAACTACATCAGTGAACTCACCCCCAGTGATGGGCAAGTTGTCCCCCTTGTTCCCAGACTCTGTTTCCTCTACAGAAGACATGTCAGTGGTATTAACCCTTTAACACCCAGCTATTGTTGGCAATATGCCCTTTAACAGCCTTTAAACCAAATATTTCGCCACCAACATATTTGCGCAAGCGCTTTGCATTACCATAATTATGCAACAGTTTGTCCTATTGGAAAAATACAAATGGTTTCTGAAAGTTATCCTATCCTATCGCTATCCTGGGCAGGGTAAACTGTTTCCTTGATCTTCCTCTCATAAGGGTCGTCTGAGTCGCTCTTTGTCTGGCCCCTCACCCAGTACCAATTTGCCTCAATCAGCCCCCAGACAGCACAGCCCCTGGCATCTCTGGGATACACAAACCCTTCCACCATGATAAGGTTGCAGTTTGGGGAGAGACTAGTCTACTGGTTGGGGAAAAAACATTTTCTCCTAGCGACTGGAGGCTGCCTGTGTGACTGAGACCTTATCAAAATTCTTCCAAAGCAAAACTGACTATTTGAGTGCAATCAATAACACCGCTGTCTCAAGACAGTGCTTGTTAATGGGAACCGATGACCAGCTAAATGGACCATGCATGCATCGTGTTCTTAAACAGAAACTGAAATATTTATAACTATCTGGCACGGAAAAGCAACACCAAAATAGCCTTAAGACAGGCTATGCTGGGGAGCACCATGTTCAACTGTGGACTGAGCCAAACAAGTTTGGCTAATTTGTCCTTGCCAATCCTCCTCTTATGTTTCGATCTGGGAAATTTTGCGTTTGCGGCTCTCACTCAGGTCACAGGCTGTGGTAGCCTATCCGGTGTCACCTTGGATTCACTGGCGTCCGTCTCTCCCTCTTTCAGCTTCCCATTTCCACTGTGAGCAGCAACTATAAACCTTTGTGTCTTCAGGATTACCTTTCCATCAAGGGATGAATGAAGTGTGAAAAGCAATCTGAGAATCGCCAGGCCACTGATACACAACTTCTGCGGATGCAATTATGCCAATGACAGATCATTTTCTGACCTTTATCCCTCAGCCAGCGCTGATGGCAGTTTGCCACTGTGACAGACTGCTTTTTGTTTTCATGCATTTTACAGTTATGTGACAGCTGAAAACCTGGCTCTTAAAGGCTGAGGTGCTCATCTGTTTGAAAGACAGGCTGACTTTTTGTGCTGCTCTTCTCTATTTACTTATGTTGTGTATGTCCCTGTCAGTGTAACATTCTCATTATTTCTTTACTGCCACTTCTCTCTCCTCTCTTCCTCTGTAGCTTTTGTCCTGTCTCTCTCTCCCCTTCTGTCTCTCTGTTTCCATCAGGTATTCTCCAAAGTCTGTGTCCAGGACCAAACCAGTGTTTTTGTTCTGGCTGGTGCCTTCATTCAAAGGTTTACGGTCCTGCCTCAGGTAAATTCTGACAAACAGCCGCCAGCGCAGATACAGACACGCACCTTTGAACACAGTGTTGTAGTCCAGTGTCTCAATTCTGAAGACTCGTGCTTTTAAAATGGGGTCATCTCCACTTCATCTTGTTGTCGTGCTACTTTTGCTACATGTGTTGTATTTTTCCTGTCGGTTACCTCCCCCAGAGGTTACCTACGCCCATACATTTTTGATACACAAATTGGTGATCTGTCATCTCTTCTGGAACGCGTGGTGTGGCTCACTTGTGAGGATTTCCGGCATAAATTAAAAATGTATTAACTTTCTTTAATTCAAACTGATATGTCAAAATACATTTCATTCAAAAATCTTTTGATTTGATTGCAGTTCTATGATATAGCTACTTTCCCCACATGTCTGCGACTTTAACATGCTCCCCCTCTATCACTGTTATTGTGAACCAAGCATCTCTCTGGACTTTGGCTGCAGATATCTTGGAATGCTGATGCCATCCTTTAGAAATCCACGGGATGTGACCTTGAATACATTTATATCCAGACCTTCTCACTTTGTATAACATGCATACATAATACATACATAACAAATACCCTCTCTTTTTGCAGTGTTTTTATTCTCTCCATCTAGTCTACCCTGCCTTTACTTCTTCCTGCTTCATCTCTGACCCACCTGATGCTATTTTTCATGCTGAGCAGCGCTGCTGCTTTACATCTTATTCATACTCGTCTTTACCGTAATCTGCTTCTCCATAACAGCTTTGCTGTGTGGGATATCGCCTTCTATGCCCATAGCAGCTCGGCCAATGGGAGTGGGGTCAGCACAGGCCCCTGCAGCGCTTGGCGGGTCCCAGAGGCCAAAGATCACTCTCTGCCAGCTGGAGGTACAGAGCTACGTCCACCATTGTGTACAGATTCTGCAGTTCGCTGGCACAGGCATCTCGGACGTCAAAACACCACCTGGTACAATAATTACAACAGGTAGCGCTATTTATCTTGAAAGGGCAATGACATTTTTCCCCTGTTTTCTATTCCTTTGCTGTATTCTCACATATGGGTAGCCTCTTTGGCCTTGTAAGTGTCAAGCATGATTATTACACTGGTCAGTGTTGGACCCTTCTTAGATCAAAGCAGTGGTGTTCGGTGTTATTGAATTTGAATAAAGACATTTACAGCACTGACTAAAGTCATTTCCGACAATCTGCAAGGACCAGCATTTGCACCAACATGTGACAGCTCCTTTTTTCCTGGCACCACACATTCTCTAAGTGACTGAAAAAGTGAGGCCATTGTGTTTGACGACACAGAAGCTGCTGTTATAAGATTCTCTTATCTATACAGAATAACCAAAAAAAAAGGTTGGAACTGTGTCATCAAACTCCTCCACAACGAGTCTCTCGAGTCTCTTACCAATAATGTTGTTACGAAGGACTTGAGAAGTCATGCACACATTCACACCCGCCCCTAATCATCCTATTCAAGCTACACTGTGCTCACTGTGTCGGGTACAATGTAACACAAAGCCATCGTTCTAATTAATGTCACTCCGGAGTTGCAAACCTGCAGCCATGTCTGGGATGCACGACAACTGACCCAATTAATGTTGGGTCAATTAATTATCATCATCTTTCCTGGTAATAACAGGAGAACTCTAATTATATATAGTTTCCTTTTCTCCTGTGACGCAGGAGACACAGCGCCTCAAAATAAGGGATTTAGTTCAAATCAGAATTTCTTCGGTTTCCCTGCTCATCCTTTCGCAATCATTTTAGGTAATCACAGAGAAAGGTCACCTGTAAAACATACACTTATATATATATATATATATATATATATATATATATATTTATTTATTTATTTTTTTGGAGCCTTGCATGGATGAAACGGGTGGGGTGCTAAGTTATCAGTTAACACTGTTAGCAAGCTGCAGTACAGATGTAATGCACGCACTAATTCCCATTTTCCAACAAGATATTCTCCAAGTCGGGCCAATTAAGCACTAATGCCAAACCATCCACGCCTTTTCCAACTCCCCATCTCCAGTCGTGGTATTGACCTCCAATTCCTTTTGTCATATCTAATGCGTGTCTCCATCCATGCAAATCCCTAAAATCCCACGAGCTCAAAATGTGTTGTTATTTCTTAATTTTGTCTAGTTCTTTGTATGTCTGTGTTCCTTTAATGCAGTGCTGTACTGGACTTGAAGTGGGCAGATTTCTTAAACATTCTTCAAACAATTGATTTGCTGTCGTCACTCTTTTCTCTGCCCACTTAATAAAACCTTTAAATTTTGGCCGACAACAAATTCACAAATAGAAGCTCTTTTTGTCCCCTCTGATAACAACATGACTCAATAAAGACAGATTCAACGCAGTTCGTACTTCTTCTAAAACCTTTAGTGAGCGATTTAGCCATTTAATGTGCGTTTGAAGTAGCCTCTGAACTATTTCTTTCAGAAAAGGGAGAGCAGAAATGGATATGTTAAGGCGTCTTGTTCTATCTGAAGCTATTTTATTTCCATATCTTTCTATAATGCATGAGACCAACATTCTGTGGTAGCGAGTTGTGATTCCCTGCAGTCATTTCTGAAATGAAGCAAGCTGCCTATCTCTTTGTGGAAGCAGAGAATTTTGACTCTCGCTCTGGGCCTTTTGTTTTGCCGTATGAATTTGGAGACAAATCTGTCCAGAGTTTTCAGAAATTCAGTTACCGGAAGGGAGCAATGGAGGGAAGGCACCCATGCGGTCCATTCATTCAGGTAGTTTCCACCTTACCCACTAAAAACAGTGACTCCTTCTAAATCCTCTTTTCCTGAGAAATGAGTTTATTGTAATTGGCAATGTATATTTTGGAAGAGTTATTAGCCAAAGTGACTCCTGAGTGTTTATTATTTATTATAAGTCCAGCTTTTTTCATGTAGTCAAGCCTTCCCCTCTTGTTGTCTGAGTCAGCGTCCGCCGATGACATTTACTTCAGATTTGTCTTTATTAAGTTAAACCCTGATATTTACTCAAACACTTCTCATAAATGGCGTCTGTATAAAAGGTGACTCTAAGCCTTTTTGGACTGTAGTTTAATTTAAATGACAACTCCACCCCCTCAAGGGCTTTCTCTGTGTCCCGACCAAGAAACATTTAAGAGTGGAAAGTCTCTCGTTGTAAATACAGTGCCCCTTGAAGCGATGATGTAAATCCATTCCAATCAGGGTTAATTATTTCACTAGATAAATCTGCAGCCTATTGGCTAATATGTTTCTAAGAATCTTGGGTTCTTTCCCAAGACGGCTGATTAGTCTACAGGAGCCACACTCTCTCTTTACTTCTGTATGAATTACTAATATTATAACCTCTGACCAGCTTTTAGGGGGGGCCTTTTATCTAAGGCAGGGGTGTCAAACATAAGGCCCGGGGGCCAGACTCGGCCCAGCAAAGACTCTAATCCGGCCCAATGGACAGCTTTGGAAAAAGTGAAGAAGGGCATAAATTTTGGACTTCATCTGTTTTACAGCATTTCGTACTGATAAAGACCTTTATCTTGGCTAGTAATACTACACCAAATGAAGCAAGAGACAAACAATTACATGAGAGAAAGGTTCCTGTTTTTTCCACTATCTACTTGGATATTTCTGAGTTTGTTTGTTTTTGTTTTTTTACAGTGGGTCTACAGTAGAAAAAGTAAATTTTCTGTGAACTAACACTGTTATCACATGAATAAAATGTGAAGTTAAACTTCTTTACGCTGACAGAAAGGGGAATTTCATTGGTCCGGCCCATTTAAGATTAAAATGGGCTGTATGTGGCCCACGATAAAAGATGAGTTTAACATCCCTGCTTTAGACCATTATAATGTATTATCCCAAACTCCTATAATGACTTCCCTTCTGCTGTGATTATGAACTCAAACTCTTTTTTTTTTAAATCGCATGGCATCCAGATGCTGTCATTTTAATTTATTTGTGTTTATTCTCAATCCCAGCCTAATGGGCCTGGTGTGACAGCTCCTATAGTATTCTCTGCAAGTGAAAATGATCAACAACCATAAACTTAAAAAAGTAGGCTGAAATCAAAGCAGCCTTTCAGGTTGTCATTTTTAATTAGTTAATTCGTTTATTAAATTAAATGTAATTTTTTTCGCATGGCTGAAGATGTGTCGGCTGAAATGTGAAACAACAAACTTTTCGTGAGGTCAGCACGGGGCCAACGTTGATGGACTAGGCTTTTTTATCTCAAGTTGAGTGCTCAAAGCGCTTTCTGCTACAAGTCTTATTCACCCAATCAGACACACATTCGTACAGTGCTTTTATCTATGCCTAAGCACATGCTCACAGTCTGGAGCAACTCTGGGTTCAGTATTTTGCCCAAAGATACTTTGACACGTGGACCGGAGGAGTCGAGGATCGATCCACCGATATTCCAATTGGTAGGTGCCCTGCTTTGCTGGTAGTCACAGTCGGTAAGGGTTGAGGTGATGCACTGATGTGTTATATTGATCTGACACATCAGTGCATCATTTAAGAGAATGAAGCAATCATGACGTGAACTGCGGTTGAGGTTTGCAACAATGTACAAATAAGGAAAAAAAAGTGCCCTCAGTAACTGTAACTTGAGGGGAGTGATAGACGAAATGAGGGAAAGTTTTGACCCAAGGTCTCATTTTTGTTTGTAGCCTGCAGCTTTTTAAAATTCATTTGCTTAAAGAAATATTAACAAAGAGCTGCTACGGAGAAAGTTCTTGATCTGTGAGCAACCTTTTACTTCGAATTGATTGCAATACATATTATATAGATACATACAGT
>JAVDPK010002130.1:399186-423175 GCA_034780415.1 Cichlasoma orientale
TAAAATGTGTAGTTAAACTTCTTTACACTGACAGAAAGGGGAATTTCACTGGTCCGGCCCACTTAAGCTCAAAATGGCCTGTATGTGGCCCACGAAGTAAGATGAGTTTGACGTCCCTGATCTAAGGCGTGAGATCCTTCACAAAAGATGAACAAAATTCACACGTGAACCCATTTATACCAGGGGACTTCTTCCTTTCCAAGGATCCCATGTTTGCTGTATTTCTGGAATTGGGTAAAATTGACAAAATTCTGACCTTTAAAGGAAAAAGTTTAAAACGCCACTCACAGTTTTTCTGTATGGGACACTTTGTCCCGAGATGTGGGACGTATCTTATTCAAGGAACCGTTTGACTTCACTGTGGTGTCTCAGATTTAGATCAGATTAGATCTTAGATTTAAAGGGAAGGAGACAACTCGCTTGATTTTCCCATCTCCCAATATCCTCGACTCGCGCGTTTGAGAACCCCCTTCATCTTCATGAGTGACTAATTAATCCAGAGAACTCTACACCACTGGAGTCGTGTCAGCGTGTCATCAAACCTCGTTTTATGTGCGTGCCCTGATCTTTTTATATCACTTTCAGTTGTTTCTGAAGGCCCACTTGTTGGCTGTCACAGATCTGTTGTCTCTCTTTTTTTTTTTAATGTTGAGGAATAACTGGATCTGTCAACATCAAAAATATATATATTCTTACATATACTAGTAAAAACAACATTAATTTCCATAATGATTAAAAAAATACTGTTACAGCTTAAAACTTGAAAACTGAATTTGCGTGTCGAGATGATTTTAAGAGTTAGCCTCTGTAATGTAGCAGCAGCAACGGTTTCAAACACAGAGGTGTAGCTGTGTCCTTTACAGGGTCGCGCTCATATGAACAGAATGAGAGAGGGGCTTTAGGGGGGATTTAGCTAAGTTTAAGGCCTCTGTCTTGCTAATGCACTGCGTTTGGGGTTGTTGAGTTTTGGGGTGGTCAGTCATTGAAGATGCTGAGCACAGCCGGGAGTGATGTCAAGAGACTCGACCATGAACCCCCCACAAATTTAGGAGTAAATGATACCGCTCCATCTGCAATTGCTAAAGGTTTGATGGCCGTGTTCTCATTTCTGTTTATTCTCCTGAAAAAATAACGAACTTTGAGAAAGGAGAGCATTAAAAATTTGATACGAGTGATAACTGGTGTAAAATCCCTGGGCTGTCATCAGTAGAATTTAGACGCCTGGTGTTGCAGGAAGTAATAGAGATAAATGTGCCGTGGCTGAAAATCTATCTCGTTTCTTCCCTCAGAGTAGGTGTCTTGCCCCGTGAGCCAAGATAAAATATCTCCTGTTATGCTAGTTCACACACAAATCCAGACAAGGGCGTTTTGTCATCTTTTTCACCGTTTTTCAGTTATTAATGAGAAGCTGTGCACAGTCGTCAGGCAGGACGAGAATCGGCTTTCTTCCCTTTCACAAACACCCGTCTGGAAAAAAAAAAACACTACCAGTCCGCTCGCATAAGAAGAGGCCATTCTCATTTTGCGAAGAGCTTAGTTTTTGTAGGTGAATTGGTCATAGTTTCTTCATTTTCCCCGATAGTTATGTGTCCTCTGTGCCAGTCCACATGCTGTTTAAGGAAAATAACCCAGTGCAGCACAAATGGGAGTGGTAGGCTAAAAAGATATCTGAAATATCTTCTAATAATGAAAGCAACATTGAATAAATTCCAAAAGCAATGAGCAGCATCTGAGAAACACGCGGCACTGAACTGTTACATGTGGCGGTCCTCAATTTGGACTAACGGCTTTTGTCCACTGCTTGAAACCAAAGTGCGGCAAATTAGCGCCGCGTCTAGACGGCCTGTCCGCGAGGATGTGCGTGTCCATAAATTTGACAGTAAATCCATAGTTAGTGTGTGTCTTTCAGATAAATGAGCTTGCATTTCAATTCTTTTATGTTTCTGCGCATGCGTAATTCATCTGCGTTGGGGTCTTCGGCCTCCCGGCGGAGCACAACATGAAGGAACGCCCCCTCATTGTCATTCAGAGCTGCCGAGACCGCGCACCGTTCGACTTCTTATCTGACTAACATGATCAAAGATGGCTGACTTGCAGACGTGTTCTGTGTGTGGCAGGATATAAAATGCTTTGTGTACGTGCGTTTCCAGGGTGAAGTCGTGAACAAAGACCTGACCCTCTCCAAGGACGGACTCGCGCTCGCCCTGTCCTCTTCCCGCTCATGTGACACTTCACTAAGGGTCTTGGGAAAAGGCGTCTGCTGGCAGCCTGTGTGTACGTATAAGTTTGTGTTGTTTGTGTGTAACGCGGGTGATGGATTGGGGTCATTTCGGTTTAGAGGGTTGTGATTTTGCTGCCAACACAAACAGCTGCGCTCATGTCTGGGGCAGGTGCTTCATAGCGACTACAGACAACCTGAAATAAGTCAAATCAATAGACCCCCCCCCCCCCTCACGTTTCTCTGCATATTTGTGTGTTTGATTGTATGTGCAAATTTCTGTTTCGATGTGTGTTTCTCTCCTCTATTTAAGGGCCTCCCTCCTCAGCTAATACTCAGCTCATGAATGTATGTTTTTTTTAACATTATTATTGGGACCAGAGGTGCTTCACACTTGCCTCACAACTTCTCTCCTTATATTATGTTTACACTTACCTGGCCATAAACTGTGGAATGTCTCATATCTCTGTAGTTTGCTATGGCTCACCTACACCATAGTCCATTTTCTCCCCACAAATGGACCATAGAGAAGTGCCCATTCTATCACTTTAATACACTGAGAGCAAAGGCACTTTTCCCACAATAGTTTTGGTGTATAGATTATCCACCCTTCGTTGATTTCTGAGCTTTCTGAGAGCCCTGAGGTCTGCCTCAGCTTCCCAGTGTGTGCCGCGTTCACTGCTGGCTTCTTTCTCACGCTCAACCAACTTTATGTATTCACCCACAGATATAAACACTGCTCCCCTGAGTAAAGACTCCTTCTTTCAATTGTCTTGCTTCTTTTGATTTTCTGTATTTTCATCCCCAGCATTCATTCCCGCTCTTCATCTGCTGTTTTGTTTGCTGCTCCACGCTATCCTGCATCTTTTCTACTAATTCTACACAAGTCATCATTTTATTCTGGTCCCTCAAAAGCTCTTCACAGGTGCGCAACCAAACAGAGAAGTGGTAGAGGGTGTGCAGCATCATTAATAGGTATGGACTATATATATATTTTTAAAAAATGTCTGTAAAAGTCCCCTTTTCCTTTAAGGGCCCTTGGACGTCACTCAAAGAACCATAAAGTACGCAGCAAAGTGTTCTTTGCGTCTCCTCTCCTCACCTCTTTGTTCATGCCTGTAACGGCACGGCCTAAAGCATTACTAATGTTGTTATGAAATGTGATGACCTCACTCGCTTAAAGGGCAGGCATGCTGGTGACTGTGTCGGGTCTAACCAACCAAAGGCGACCGACTGGGATTTTTACGCATCCTTGATTAATCCTTATTATTGCTGCATTTGTGACAACAGAAAACAAAGGTACCATCTCTCAGCAATGATATCCATGCGTTTAGTAAAACACAAATGAAGCTGTCACAAATTTGGCAGATACAGTACCTGTTGTAAGGAAGAGCAAACAGAGGTGCATCAGCTGCATTTGTATTGGCCTCATATCTCATATCACACGGCCTCTTTTTTTCTTATGGATAAACCAGCCAAACTTTAAATTGAGACTTATTCTGTCTCGAGATGAAGGAAACCAGGTTCAGGACAGTGTTTTATTTAATACATTTGAGCAGCCGTACGGCCGAGACAATTCACATCACCAAGCTTTCCAGGACAGTGCACGAACCGTGGCGCTTCGTTAAGAATCCCACAGCCACAGGCAGATCAGAGTCATCACCTCATTTTGTCAAATGAACCTTTGACATCCTGCTCTTTTAACCAGTGCATGTGTCACATACTGACCTCACAGCATAGCTGGGGTTTTTTTTTTAAAAAAAGATTTATGCACACAGATTTATGCCCAAAGCGGTGGCTAGTAAAACATGTCGAGATAAAAATAAATAAATCACGTCAATGCTCAAATAATTGCGAAAAAACTCCGCTGTCACTCAGCTCCACCAAATTCTAACAAGGGAGCTGTCATGCTGTGTCCCACACTACCTTTACTGTTTTTCTAGCAAAGTTTGTGTTCTGTTGGGGCTGAAATACACGCCGCATATAAATGTTGTTTTTCCTCCTCGCTTTGAGCGGTTCGTTGGTATTATGGTGGAAATCCATTCAAATCAGCAGGCTTCTCCTCAGTTTGGTCTTGGTACCGTTTGATATTGTAATAGACTGTGTCTACTGGTTTATAAAGTAATGAACACTTTGAAAACACACACACACACACACCAAAAAAAACAAAAGAAAAAAAAAAGCTGGAAACCATTAGGATGAACTCATGGCCAAACCTGATAACTAATGAATTTTCATTCACTAGTTATTTTCCACGATCTGCTTCCTTCTTTTGACTCAGCTGTCCATCGCATAAATACTGTGTATATGAATGGGCAGTGCGAGGTCAGCGCAGAGAGAAATCCTGCTGCAGACAATCAAACCCTTCAACATCAGCGTTAAACTTGAAAAGAACATTAAAGCCACATCACTGTACTTAGTAGCTCTCGAAGGGCAAATGCCGTCACTCACGCATAATCACTGAATGCGATTTATAAGCTAGTCGTTATTCAACGTGGGGGGGGGGGGGGGTCATGCTCTGCTGTTCAAAAAGCCAACAAAGAACGAGTTAGGCCAGCAATCACACCACCCTGGACCTGGTTTCTGCTAGTTTTTTGGGACTGAATTTTGAATATACAATATATATATATATTTTTTTTCACTCTTCAAAGGTGTCAATTAGAAGAACCTTTACATAATAAAGAAATAAGGCCCCCGACACTGATCTTCTCCTGTCAGAACTCCGAAGGTTACCGATCAGTCTTTAGGCTTGTAATACTTGGACTTAGCAATTGATTTCACAGCAACCACTCGCAACCAGCTGAATCATTTTCTTTTAGCACCTAGTGGTTGCCAGGTAGTCGCCGACTGCGTTCTAGGCCCCAGCAAACTTACAAGCCTCTAAGTGTTACACATAATGCCAGCAAGCCCAGAGAGGAAAGACAATGTGTGATTTAGGGAAAAATGAATCTCAACTAGAGCAAGCTTGAGGCATTTAAACCAAGATGCAGTCCAGTCAGGCTTGCACCCACGGCATGAGGTCAGGCCTAATCTGGGCTTGGCAACAAATGAAAGCTCTAGTGTGTCCTTCTAAAACGCTAAACTGCTTTAGACTTAAAAGCAATGTGAAAAAATAAAAAAATCATACAGGGCATTCTTTGAATCACCTGCTTTTCATTTTCTCTGCAGCTTCTTCATATTTACTTTAACACAATAAACAACAGTTTGATGAATTCTTAATACTGCGAACAGGCTTTGTTTGTAGCTCTAAAACTGTTACTGTTTATGGTCTTAACTGAATCCCTTCTTCTTTGACCTTCTAATCTCTTAAACCCTCTTCTTCCCCTGTAGGTGATTTGGAAACCACATGTTTGACATGCTTGTGACATAAAAGTCACAAGCATCTGCTTCCAGCTGGGCGTTTGAGGTTTTGGATGAGGTGGTGTGGAAGCCTCGTCTTACAGAGCCTGAAGTGCTCGAGCAGCCGCTGAAGGTGGTACAATATATTACCAAAAGTATAGAACTTGAGTGACATCGCATTTTTAATCCAGAGGGTTTAATATGATGTCAGCCCAACCTTCTGGGAAGGCGTTCCACAAGGTTTAGGAGTGTTTATGGGAATTTTTGACCATTCTTCCAGAATCACATTCACGAGGTCAGAAACTGATGTTGGATGAGAAGGCCCGGCTCACAGTCTCCGCTCTAATTCATCCCAAAGGTGTTCTATCAGGTTGAGGTCAGTCAAGTTCTTCCACACCAAATTCACTCACCCATGTTTTTATTTGTGCACTGGTGCGCAGTCATGTTGGAACAGGAAGTGGCCATCCCCAAACTGTCCCCACAAAGTTGGGAGCATTAATAGTTCCTTTCACTTTGACTGTGGAATATTTAGTAGCGAGGAAATTTCACGACTGGACTTGTTGCACAGGTGGCATCCTATCACGGTGCAAGTCTGGAATTCACTGAGCTCCCGAGAGCGACCCATTCTTTCACAAATATTTGTAGAAGCAGGCCGCGTGCCTACTGTAGGTGCTTGGGTTTATACACCTGTGGCCGTGGAAGCGATTGGAACGCCTGAATTCAATGATTTGGATGGGTGAGTGAATACTTTTGGCAATCTAGTGTAACACAGTATACCAAGAAGTGAAATGCTTTACTGTTGTTTTCCTTTGTAGATTTAAAAATCAGTAAATCGTTACTGTACAGTGAAGGTATGCGGCCTACAAGAGATAATGAGTTTACAGAAAGCGCATTCTTAGTGCTAAATTCTCATCTGTATCCTTTGGTTGTGCACACGATATGAGCTCATCTGACTTTGCTGAACTTGCTCAGTACTAAATATGATATTATGCATCCTCCCCTTTCCCATGGGAGAGAGCGTGAGAGGGGACCAAGAGCTGACTAACTCACTAACACCCTTATCATGCAAAGGTAATAGCGCTATGGCTGCACAGTGGATGTGGCATCAGAGAGCTCATACTGCATGCATACAGCTGGTACCCCTTGCCATGTACGCTCATCTGAAAATTAAACCTCCATTTGGAGAGTGAAAGTGAATTTCAGTGCTTCTCTGTAAGTGAGTCAGCACAAATCAAGCTAGCCATGCATGCCACGAATGTTCATAACCCAAGAAGATCCTCAGTCTGAGGTCAAGTGGATGCACTAACACGGCTTATACCGTACTGACAAGCTTGCGCCTGGCATTTGGAAGCAAATGAAACAGAAAGCTTTTGAGGCTCTGGTCAAATAAGTTTACATTTAAAATAAGAAAAAGACTTTTATTACTTCTGGTGTTTCTTTTTTCTAAAATCACCTCGGTGTATGTGTGGGCTAATTTAACTTTGTGATAATGCTCATTCAAACTCATTTTTAAAAAAAACAACCTTTTATTAAACTCACCTGTGTGTGTTTACGAGTGAGTAAACAGATAATTGGTGTCCGGACTAGTTGGAGCTGTTTCAGGAGCAAACAGATTCTATGGATCAGGAAACGTTTCTGCAGCTAAAAAGGCTCACATGGGCCTTATCTGGGTATTATTTATTATGCAACCTATTTTAAATTTTGTGGGGGTTTTGCAGTATCCCTTAGCATTTAAATGTGCACATCAGGGGAAAACTGCGCTCCTTTTAGGAGGATATATATGCATGTTTGTGGGCATCCAGGTCATTATTGTTAGTCTCTCTAGTAGAGAAATATGGAGTCCAAAGTGAGTACAATAATTCCTCTTTAACCTTCCATGAATACACAAAAAGGATTTTTTTTTTCATCAAAGTGGTTTGCCATACTTGGCAAAAAAAAAAAAGAGAAAAAAAAGTTTTGAGTGTCTGGACTAAATTTATGACACCGGCCCTCTTAAGAACAGCAAAACAAGGCTGTGTTTGAAACAGCATCTGTTTGTGCTTGTCTTCAATAAACAAGTGGGACAACTTGATTAGGTCTAGTTTATTGTGAAGACGTGGGCCTAATGAGGAATATTGGTTTCAGTGTGCTAAACAGAAACAATGGCATTATAAAATGTTATAACGTGTTACATGCACAGAAAGATCATTTGGTAAAGATCACACCGAGTTATACGTTTAGTATATTACATTCATCGTCTCAGCTCAAAACTTTGGGCTCTCGTGTACTTTACAGCGCGTCTAGAAAACAGATAAGATCCAAACAGATTTCGAAGCGTGCGATATTCAGGTCAAGCCGTCATGCTTTGAACTGTATGTAGGTTATGGATTTATCAGGAAAGGCGTAGAGTGGCTCTGACCTTGCTGTGCTGTGTTTCTGAGCCCAGCTGGGGACACAAGTACAAGAGCAGCTGAGACTCCTGGAGAACAAACCAGATAGAGTTGCACCACCTTGTCCTCCATTGCTCTGTTTCACATCATATTTCTGTCTCCCCCCACCTGAATTTACATTCCTATTGCGGTCTCTTCCCCATCTCTTCTTTTCCAATTATCACTTTCACTTAGTCACTCACCCACACTCTCCAGTATTTTTCTGGCTGCTTAGCTGTCATCATTTTGTCATCTGCATATTTGACCCTATGTTGGAAAGAAATCAGAGCAGTTAAAAAAAAAAAAAGCAGAGCAGCAGTGGAGGCAGATTGGCTCGCGTCCAAGCTCTGATGCATGGGCTGTTTGGGGTGAATCAAGTGTCAGACCTCACAAAGGTCATAAAATGGAGAGATGGATGCAGTGCTGAATTTCAGCGCAGTGTTCAAGTTATGACCAGAGGGAAAATATGTGTTTGCGTGTACAGTATGCGTGTCTGTCGGTTAGAGCATGTGTGCTTAAGTGTAAGCATGTCAATATGTTTGTCTTTTCCTCTGCACTCGTTTAACGGTTCATCAGGGAGCAACAGGCTTTAACCGTTAGAACGGCAAATACATTGGAGATGACAGGCGCACAAACACACACTGAGACGCACCTACACACGCTACACGCGCACGCGCGCTGCAGAGCTTCCTTACATGGTTTGATGTTGGCCTGCAGTTCAAAAAATAATAATAAAAGCCTTGGGATGAGTTGCCAGGGGGCAGCTGGAGCCGCAGCAGGTTGAGCATGCCTAATGAAAACTTAATGCTCATTGGCAGGGATTGCCACTGCACTCCTCTCCAAGGATTTAAGATCAGGCCGACATCAAGCCAATGTCAAGATCCGTGGAGCCCAAAGTCAAAAGCCTGGCGTTGTATCTCTGCATTTCTATGTACACACACAGAGAGCGTGAGAGAGGGAGAGAGCAAACAGGATCTAAACTGGCAGAATAGTTGTCCTCCTTCCTGACCAACAAAATTCCTTTCAGGGGCTTATTCTGCACGCCGTGCCTTATCCCCACGAAAGCTGTAAAATCCAGAGATTGGCACATGGATCTGGAATTCAGAGTGAGAGGAAAATTACTCTCTCCTTAGGAATTAGGTGCAGCAGTGCAGTATGAAAGTGAGGAGAGAGAGGGGTTGGAAACATACTGTGTAGAGACACGTGCGGAATGGGAGAGTCGGGAAAGGGAGACGGCAGCTCGTTGGATCTCGGTGGGAATCGTGCTCTCCGGGTGCGCAGCCTGAGGAGGAAAACGGTGGATGTATGTGGTGTGATCCTGCCTGGATAAGGCCTGTCTGCAGTAATTCAAACCAGAGTGTGAGACACAAGATATGAAGTACTTTTGTTATATGTGAGATGTTCGAGTCATAATCTGCCTGTGTAATGAGCTCCTTCTGATCTGCACAACTGCAAAAAGGCGCAAAGAGGAAAGGAGAGACTTGGGACTAGGGAATTGTGAAAGAGAGAAAAATGAAGCACTGTCAGATTCTCAGGAATTCCTGGTGCTTTCCAACATCCTCTCCCGTTCTTCTCTCCTGCTCACACATGCTGACAGTAGGTCAAGATAATAGCTGATTATTACAGTTTGTGTCTCTCTGGATATTTAGCCAGATCAGTGAACTCTTGCATGGCAATAATTTGCTGATATACAAAATTTTACTTACTACAATAATAAAAAACACACAAGAAAATCAGTATGATTGTTCAGCTATTCTAGTGCTTGCAATATTTTTTATTATATAATATATATTTATTGAAACGTGTTCTGTGCGCATCCGTTTATTCTACCCTTTGTTGTGTAGCCACGTGTGCAGTGGTCAGTGGAGCTGCGGTTGCCAAACTGGCACAAGCAGCCCAGTGAAGTGAAAGAAGACAGATTAAGATGGCACTATATAAACTATTAGAACAGTGTGTGCATTTTTGGATGCAATCTTATCCTCCACTGAACAATCTGACTGCTTTGAGGAACGACAGGGATGAGCAGTTCCACAGATGTATTCCAAGAATGAGGGTTCTACCAGCTGTGCGGAGCGCAGTCCAAAAAAAAAAAAAAATCAGGATGATGCCGATAATACATTTTCCTAGTGTCATTAAGGATTCTGTGTCTTCTCCCTGCTACTCCAAGAGGTCTGTAAGAGGCTGAGCCAACTAAGTCTGTGGCTGTATCTAATGAGTTGGCTCTTTCTCTCTTTCCCCTCACTGTTTGAGAAATCTTCGGGGGCGACGGGTGAGCCTCGCAGAGAAAATGGACTATGTGTCTTCAGGCCTGATCCTGTATGACTGAACTAGAAACCTGCCCAGATCACAGCAAAGGTTCCCAGCATCCATCTGGCTCGAGGAGTCGCGGCATTATCTTTGCACTGCATTATAGTGAAGAAACGGCATATTTTATATGTTTTTCCGTGACTGCCAAAGTATCTGCTGTTAATCAGACTTAACACAAACTCCGAAAACGCAGCAAGTTTCTCCGTTTTAATGATAGACTTTGTGAAAGAGGTTTGTGAAGTCCTGCTTTGAGGTCTCGACTTTGGCTTTATTGCTGTCACTATGATGATTTTTTTTTTTTTTTTTTTTTTTGGAGCCTGAATTGACAATATTTGGATGAGATGGTGGCGCGCTAATCAGCTAAAGTTAGAAAACTTGGTTAGGAAGCAGCATCCAAATTTCACTCACCAAAAACGGAGCGCAGATTTCTTGGATGGGCTGTTAGTACAATAAACCACACAGCAAGCCAATTTATTTGTTCCATAAAAGCATTTCAGTAAGGAGAGCTCATTCGAAAGAGCTGAACTTAATGTATTGAAGTGCAGAATTTCAGTAATAAATTTTTTGGGGGTAATTAGACCGTGATGACGCTCCGTAGCAGAGCAGAGCATCGAGTTCGCTGGCTCGAGTTAGCTGAGGTGACACATAGCGACGCCCATATGTTGGTCAAAGCGGTCAAGCCCCTAATTATGCACTCTTTAGTCCTCAGTAAAGATTGAAAACATATTTAAATGAGCCCTAAAGCTGCATTTGTTGACATAGGAGACTGTGAAAATTGCCTTTAGGTCATCTGGATCAAGTTAACTTCAGTACAGAAGTTTGAAATCCAACTTCTTTTTTATTTCTGAAAGCAAACCAAAGTGATATGCAGTTTTTTTTCCAAATCTGTAAACGGATGAAAGATTATTATTAAGGCACACGTTTAATGTTACTGATTCTGAACCACCTAAATAAGCAGAGCGCCAGGATTAATGCGCAGCTTTCGCCTAGCACTCGGAAGGGACTCAGAAAATGTTGAATTGGTATAATTCAACTTATAATTATGCTGTTTTTCACCACGAGAGATTGTTTAATGGCACATTTCAGGATGTCCAGGAGATATCGAGAAGCGCGGATGATGAAAGGGGACGTGAGCATTTCCTCGGGCATCGGTTCGGGCCATCTAGCCTCTAAATATTTAAGTCAGGAAAACATGAAATCATTCGGTTCCTGGTTTGCAAGATTATTGCATAAACAGACTTTGTGATAGAGGGCAGACGCGCATAGACAACATGTGCAGTGTTGTATTTTGAACTGGAGATATGATGCCAGACATGCTGACACATTATCATACACATAGTTCCCGCAGCAGGAAGGTTTTGCATAAGGAATGCAATATAACAATAGGCAATAAAGGCTTGTGGGGAAATCTTTATTTATCTTGCTCTGACATTTACTTCAGACGGGGGAGTTCTACCAATATTATTCTTTCTGAGACACAAACACGTACACATATACAAAAGGGAAGAATTTCATATTTTCAGGCTGAACAAAGTCATCTATCTTCCCTGTGTGATGCCCTAGCTTTCTTACAGTTTCAAGGTCTGAGTCACATTGAGAATCCCGTGCAGACAGGGCAACACCTTGCACATAGCATGACAGGATGGGAGAATAGCCATTTTGTCCTTGTCAAACAGATCAGAACACACACACACACACAGGCAAAAGCATGCACACAATAACCGGATTCAAATGGAAAATGTAATTTGAAGTAAACATGTAAACACACAGTACCTCACTTAATAAAGCGAGGCAATATTATAGACGGCAGAAAGCTTCAGGTCCAGGCCGCAGTCAGGTGTAAATCAAGACTGATGTGTGAGTCACGCCTTGGGCACGTTGTGCGATTCTAATGTGCATTAAACAGAGAAGCTTTAGCACAGCTGCAGCAATCTGTGCAGGCTGGAGCAACATGAGCGAGGAGGAGCAGGCACCTGAAGCATCTTTGCATGGAAAAATAATGATGTCAGCGATGGGATTGGATGTTTGGATTTGGCTTTGTTATACTGGTATACAAGAAGGAAGCACGGGCTAAAACCACTGATGGAGATTAATATTAATATTAACCTCCATATTATTAATAGCTTCTCTGTCTGTCTGAGTCTGGTTCGGTGTTTTAACACCGCTTCTGACTTCACACTAACCTTTTCGCTACATCGGCTTTAAGAACTTTTGTATGAGAACTTCTCCTCGGGGGTTTATAAGTGAGTAACCGTGTGCAGATCTAGGATTTTCTGGCTGTATGACAGGAGCAGAGCTAAAGCACACACACACACACACGGGGGGAAAAAGGAGTTTGCTTAATGTATCCAGGCCCCCTTGGCCTGGTTTGCAGTGTTTTGATCACCATGGTCTTCATCATGCAAATCAACTTGCACAGTTACAGTAAAGGCTCGGTAGCTTGGAGTACTTTTTTTTTTTTACAGCTTTAATCAACCCATCCAGGCATTTTTCTCCAGACCCCCAAATTAAGTTGTCTCGTGCTTTTAAGAACTAACCTGCACTAGTGAAATATCTTTGTCTTCACTAGCTTTCATGAGCTGGAAGGTTGGAATTTAAAACGTGAGCTCATACGCGTAACTGTCAATCCCGTTTTTCCTGGATATAAACATTCCTCCGAGGCTTTTAGAAACCTTTGAACAAAATCCAAGAAGAGAAACGTCTGTTTGTGTTTGTAACACCGATGCATTTGCTTGACTGTTTTTTTTAATGTGTTTGTTGAACGGGAACCAAGCAGGTGACAAGGCACCGAAAGACAAAAAATGGATGGTGTGCAGCCAGCTGTATTATTTTAATGCTCGGAACACATGTTTGATCAATCATTCCATATGAGACCCCCTTTTCAGTGCTCAAATCATTTCTCTCTCCCCTTTTTATAGCTCCCTGGTGTACTCGTGAAAAATGCCTTGTGACATTTTTCACAGCATCGTTTTATATTGTCTATTGAAACCAGTGCTTTGATTGTGTCACAGTGGGCAGTGAGAGAAAACATTCAGGTGATTTCCCTGATCTTTTAGAGGTCATTAAAAGAAACATGTTAATTTTTTTTCTGGCTGTCCTCTTTTTTTTAACCATTCCTCCTCCTCTTCCATCATTGGGATAGTTCATAAATAATAACGGAGCATCCAGAAAAATATTGTTGTAGCTGCACAGGAACTGTGACTGTATACTCTTGCATTAGAATACTGACATTGCATTTACCTCTGCTGATGACAGCAAGCGTGAGTATTTGTGTGTTTCTCTTAGCATGTGTTTACATTATAAAGAGTAGAGTCAAACAACTTTTTTTTTCTGACAGAATGGGAATTCAGGTTAAATCATGGATGGTTTGATCAAATCTGGGGGAACTTAAGAGAGTAAGTAAATGCGCCAGGCTCCCGAATCACATATATTCACATGGATGTGAAAATATAGTCAGAGAATTTCACGAGGCTCTATCCAGGCGATCTAATCTGCAGTCTTTTCTGTCAGTTCTCCACTCTTTTCCCTTTAAAATATTCAATCAGTGACCCCTGTGACCCCGGCAAGCCATTTTTGTCCGTTCTATATAGTTTCATCTAAAAGCTTGGGCGTTACCCCTCTTTTTTTTCTTTTTTCATTGCTCGTACACATAGCCTCCTATCCATTTTAACCAGTCCGTATGAGTCTGCATATAAGAGGGTTGAAACGAACATGGCCAAACTGAGCACTGTGTGTTTGACAGACAGCGGGAGCTCTTGGCTCCCACTGCTATGTCTTAATGAAACTGAAAGAAAAACTGTAAGCTTGGGGGAAAAGGAGAGGCGCTACAGATGCATTAGCTCAGGGGTGTCAAAAATAAGGCCCGGGGGCCAGACTCGGCCCAGCAAAGACTCTAATCCGGCCCAATGGACGGCTTTGGAAAAAGTGAAGAAGGGCATAAATTTTGGACTTCATCTGTTTTACAGCATTTCCTACTGATAAAGACCTTCATCTTGGCTAGTCATACTACACCAAATGAAGCAAGAGAGAAACAATTACATGAAAGGTTCCTGTTTTTTCCACTATCTACTTGGAAATTTCTGGGGTTTTTTTGTTTGTTTTTTTACAGTGGGTCTACAGTAGAAAAAGTGAACTGACAAAGTTATCACACGGATAAAATGTGTAGTTAAACTTCTTTACACTGACAGAAAGGGGAATTTCAGTGGTTCGGCCCACTTAAGCTCAAAATGGGCTGTATGTGGCCCATGATGTCAGATGAGTTTGACGTCCCTGCATTAGCTGCTTTTCACTCAGTTTCAGTCCAGTCCTTGTACCTGACCATTTTCACAGGAATGCCTTTTTTTCCCCCTAAGCTACTAAACTCTGACCTATGAATCATTCAAACATAAAAAGCCACCAAATCCAAGGAATAAACCACTGTTGTGTCTACACATAACAAAGAACCAATTTATATCTTGAGGCACTTTGTTACTAGCAGCCTGTCGCAAAAGCATATAATTTATTCCCATTTCTTATGTTAAAACTACAAAACAAAAAAGCCAAAGATAACACAGTTTGACAGACTTAAAATGTTTTCACCAACAAGGTGATTTCCGAAGAGCCATTAGCCAAAAAATGTAGCACGTCTCTGCATGGTGTGCAGCATGTCTTTAAAACTTTTGAGGAAACTGGACAAGTGGAGTACAAAAGAAGTGACAGACCTTAAAAACTATCTGCAGCAGATGAACAGTATATGACAGTTATGTCCTTAAAGGTACAGTAAGTCATTTTTGAGGTTATTTAACAGAAAAAAATCATTTTGTACTCATCAATATACTTTGATTAGTGTGTGATTATGTCTTCCAACAAACTGATTGTGTTCTCATTAACTTTTTATTTTTATTTTTAATCTATTTAAAATACACAGGCACAGGCATGGGCTTGTAGAAGCCGCCATGTTGCCCTGCCGCCATGAAACCAGTGGCCGAGATGGACATCAACATTCTGCCTTATTGCATTTTATGCATGTGGCTATAGACTGGCCACATACAGTACGTAGTACACCACATAAGTTACTTTTAATTTAAAGATCACAAATAATTCTTTCAAACTATATATGACTATTTAAAATTTATAACACATAAAAATATGAATAAACATGCTTATATAAAGATGTGCCCGCATACACCTCAGAGAGTCTATGGCTGCGCCCCTGCCTCTAATAAACAGTTTGATTACATTCTCACACTGAAGGAGAGTTTATTCACTAAGCGTCTAACAATGTTACGTCCAATTCAAAGGAAGTTTCACTAATGCCAGCTAACAGAGGCTAACAGCAGTTAACAGAGGCTAACAGCAGCTAACAGAGGCTAACAGCACCGCTTACAGAAAAGTCCAGGATATCCTCATTCCAGATGAACGGCAGCCAAAATTACACAAGAACTGGACCAAATATCATAGGAACTGGTCTTATGGAGTGAATAATCAAAATTTTTAATTTTTGGCTCAAATCGTCATAAATATGTAGCGAGGAAGTTGAGAGAGTGAGACAGTGAGTTTTTAGAGCAATTTCTAAAATGCAGTGTCGTGGTTTGGGATTATTATATTGGGATATTGTCAAAATTGATGGAACATGAATACCATCAAATTTTAATCCACCATGCAATACCAAAAAGAAGCAACAATAGTATTAAATGCAATAATTTAAATTAAGCAAGGACATTATTTACACATAAATGTGTCTTAACTTTCATTTTTGGCGTGATATTTTTTTTTTATCCAGCCCTCAAAGGGCTGACGGGTTTCCACTAACTGCTGTTACATTTTGTTCTCAACCAGTCACACAATGTATGCCAGTAGGGCTTTTCAACTTGAATGTTTCATTCAGGATCCAAAGTGTTCCCATCATTTTTTTAAACCGTATAAATTACTATCATATATCAACAGCAGCTTTTGGAATAAGTTCATTTGTTTCTGTACGCATGCTAATGTCTGTTTTTGTGATTCTCTTTGTTATCTTTTGTCTCAGTTTACTTTAATCCTCACAGAGCAGGAGATAAATCCCCACAGTGATTGGTAGGGATGCCAGCCAGTGCAGGACACCTGCAGCTACATCTTCAGACCAGCAAGGAACAAGAATCACACCTTTCAGTGTTTTTCTCCAATGGTCCATCTAAACACAGCACAGCCTGAAGCAGTAACACAATGTACATCACATCACATGTTCTTCCCTCTTCTCCTCCTTTATATTTCCTGTCATTCAGGAAAAAGAAAGATGCACCAAGAGAAAATGTGGACAGGAGGTAACAGTGAGGTATGAAGACTAGCACAAAACATGATGAAGGAGACACAAGAACCACAAAAGAAACACAACACCACCAACAAATAACAGCACCGCGACCATTACTGCCAAATCAGTGTCACAACAGGCACGGTGTATCGTACTGTAAAGTCTCCTTATTCTCTGGTGGCCATTTGAAGGCAGCTTCCTAAAGATAAACTTGAAATTGTATCCATTTCAAAAGGAGCACACTGTTCACGTTGACCTCTGTGAGGCTAGATTGTCTAATTTAGGGAGGGCAAGCATACTTAGCTGGGTTTCAGGTCCTCTGAAGGGCACCTGATTGTGGGCTGCTTTGAAGCTTCCAGTCCCTGAAATAGAAACACAGCTGCTGTTCCAAATTTAAGGAAAAAGAAAAAAGCCACAAGAGTACAGCACATTGGTCCTCTAATCAAAGGATGGTGGATATTTTATTTTTCTGTTTTTGTCTTTTCTCTTTAAAAAATATGTCTGCTCAATTAAAGGAACAAAGTTAATAGAATAGCTTTTGTGTGCGGTATAAATCCCAGCGGTGGTGTGCTACATGAAGATCCAAAATGAAAAAAAAAATGCGCAGCACGACAAAAGCACAATACATAAACGAGACCTCACTGAGTCTGAATGCTTTTTATTGATGATGCACAAACCATTTTGTGCAAAAAAAAAAAAAAGGGAAAAAAAAGTAATGTTATACTGCGTGTTTTGTCACAGTCAAAATGTGAAATCTCTGAAATGTCAGTTCCTCTTTCATCCGTTCAGTATTGATTGCCATGAACACTTGCAGCAGAAGCTGAAATCTAAGAAGTTCGAGAGTGAGCGAAATTTGAATGAAAAAGAACACTCACTGCGTCAGTGCACGGAGCTATTCACGGAAAACAGTTGAGCAGTCAGAACAAATGAAGGAGGGGACGTGTGAAGAACAGAGCAGTGTTTTTGAGCACTTACAGCCCTGCCTATATACGCTGTGCTGAATTTACATACTATAATTCCCAGGTTTTTAGTTTAGGGACAATACAAAAATAGTTGTGTGACTGTAGGGCAGCTACCAGAGGAGAGCTTCCCACCGCCGCCTGATGCTTTGAACGCTTTGAAGCGTGCGGCAGCCTGAATGATTCAGAGAGACGAGAAAGAGGGAGAAAAGTAAAGAGCGACTGATGAGTTGCGCAGAGAGGTGACAGGTAAGCTAGAGCAAAGAGCGCCGTCCCCGCGACCTCGGTGGAATCTATACACGCAGGTCTAGTCACACAGTCTCTGCAAACATCAGAGCTCGGGAATAAACACACACACACCTACTGTACATCCACAGTGCAAGTATGCATTATTGCCGTATGGATTTGCGAAAGGCGTTATGTAAATTGCTGTTATGTCAACAGCGTTGTGTGCGTGCACACACAGCAGCCTGCCTCAGCACTTTGGCTTTCACACCACCGTCGATAACACCCTCCCATCGATAAAACTAATCTGATTTCTTCCATTGCGCAAATGAAGTTTGCATTGTATTGCTGCTTGATGTGTTTTGTGGTATTGATGCTATCACACGCACAACTGCAAGACTGGTGCTGGTGGCGGTATTTATCGCTTCTTTCTTTCTTTCTTTTTTTTCTCCCTACATTTTGTTTCTTGAATTTCTATCACCAAGTGCTCCCTCGCAGAAGGTGAATGCTTTTGATAAAAGTACAAATTGGTGTTTCTCTGAATAAGTAAACAACCCCCAAAAAAATAAAGCACACAAACAGCCAGCGCTCGCTATCAAAAACCAGTGCCGGCCTTGGAGGAGGAAAGAGATCGTTTTAAGCAGGAAAGAAATGTTCACAAATCCATTTCCAAGCAGTGCGGTTGATGATTAGAAGAAAAAAAAAGCCATTAATAAATATAGACTAATACATTAAAAGAAAAAATCAGTGTGTATAACACTAATTTGCCTTCCTCTGGGTATCTTGACACACAGTAAATATAAAGCACTAAGTATTACACTAATCCAATGAAATTAGTACAATTAGTTTTTGTTTTTTTTACTTGCATTAGTACATGCACGTGAAAGCAAAAAATAAAGAGAATGTATGACATATACAGTATAAAAGAAAGCCCCTTGCAATGCTATAAATACTATTGCATCTTTCTTTAATAACATAACTAAATTTTAATACAGAGCTGTTCACTAACACCCAGGCAATGGTTGGATTCCTGATCCCTCGGCATGCCTAACTGAGCTTGGGCAAGTTACTGCGCGCCAAAGTGCTCCAGATGGCGGGCAAACACCTCGCACGCCACCTCTGCCACCATTAGCGTGCGTTTGTGTGTGAACAGGTGAATGAGAAACACATTTTAAAGTGCGCCGTGAATCTCTTAGGGTCGAAAGGTGCAATATAACCGCAGAGCGTTTACCATTCAGAGCGGTTTTCGACATATTCTGCGTAACTTCATCCTCTGGAAAGGGTCAAGATGTTCATTTATACTGGGGTGACTGTGATCGTGGGAGGCATTTGTCACCACCTCTAATGTCTCTATTCTGGACGCTGCATTCAGATAATGCCTGACCAAAGCATTAACAAGATTCCCCATGCTCAGCTCAGTCCTCCTATTATTTAGCCTATACCAAGGATTTAAATTCAGGGCTAGACATACACTATATAGTCTGATATGCTTTAATTTTAATAGAATTTTGATTGTCTTGTATAGCTTTGTAACAAAAAATTATGTGTTCTGATTATAATTCTGCAAGAACTATATGGTAGGCAGGTCAGAGCAAGATGTTTTCATAAGCCTGAATTTGACAGCTGCTGCTGGTTGAACAAAACTTAAAAAAAAAAAAGAAAATCCTGATGTAAAAGCAAAGGAATGAATTTTTAACTTTTTGTTCTTGCACATATGTCTCCAAGTCCTACCTAGCCTGTTTCAAAAGCCGGAACATCAATTCTATAGTTGTATATAAAAAAAAATCTTTAAAAAAGAAGTAAAAGATACATGTCCATACAGCCCGGCTTTCTACAGTAAAACTGGCCACACACAAAAATGAAAGCTGCCTTTACAGCTCCATCACTTTGAGATTGGACTCAAAGAACATAGACTATTGTACTGTAATTGCATGTCTCTTTTCAGTTCAGCGACTTTCTGAAGCTTCTGTTCCCCATCTATGGCTCCGTATTATTGGCGGCGTGTGGATTCACATATCAAAATGATGATTCAAATGATTCTCTTTGAAAACAGAAATCGCCTCGCAGCTAACGGAATACGCGGGCTTCCCGTTAACGGCGCGGGCTGCTCGGTCTCCCGCCTCAGCTGAAATGGGTGTTTGTTACATCCCGCCTGCTAGCTTTTGAACTCGCAGGTGCTACGGGCGCGCGCCTGTCTGCTCGGTTTGGCGTTTGCAGCCACAACCTGGTGGAACAAAATTGATTAAGAGCTGCTGGAATTTGGAAATGGAAAGATTTGGCCCACGGGGCTTGATTTTGACACACGTGGGCTGCGCAGTATACACAGGAGCACGCGAATGCAGTATGTAGCCAGCATTTTTACTGCTGAAATCTGTTCCTAAACCCCCGTGTTCTGATGCTTTCCATTTCTGTAATTATTTCTGATTGTTCTAGTGTTTTGTGTTCCTTCTTCCTTTGAGTCACTCTCAGGTTGACATGCACAGAAAAGGCTAACACTCCTCAGCGAGATGGCACCCAGTTTGGCGTAACTGTTCGCTGCTCCGCGGTGCAGAACTGCAGCGGGAGATGGCGACCTCATGCAGCTTCCGGCAGACAACTCAGAAGATAGCGCTAACATGCGAGGCGGGAAACACTAATTAATCTCCCGCGTGTGATGTTAAATACAGGTCTACCTGCGTCAAATGACAGCTGGCATAACCGAGGATTTTTACTGTGAAGACAATCTCCAGCTTTTATTATTTGAAAGCTGGGGGTTATTTCACATATTGCCTTGATGCTAATCAGCTGATAAACATTCGGATGCAACGAGGAGGCGGCACGTCGAGCAGCTGATTCGTGTGCCGGTGCTTAAATCAAAACAGCCGGGAAGCATTGGAGCCAAAGCGAGCTTTTTCCCGGGGAACTTGCTGCAGCCCTCTGCGGACGTATCTACATGATCCCATTGAAACCTAAACTGGAGAATGTTATTGTCCCTTGGCCTACATCTGAGGAAGCTCAGCTGTTGGTTGCACATTCAGTTTAAGTGTGAGCTGCCCCTTCAGACACTGGCGGAGCTTGATGAAAGCCCGAAGCTCTTGGAGACTCGTCAGGGAGATTTGGCCGAGCCAGAGGCTCAGATTCCTTTCATGCACGAGTTTCCTATCAGCAACACATATAAAGCCCTTGTGCAGCAAAAACATACAGTATATGCATAATGTCTAGTTATCTGTAATATAGATTATAGATATTAACATTTCCTTCACAGTTGCTGAGAGCAGGCACCTTCCATTGCCACATTACTTACCGGCTGCAAATTAAAATGCCTGTCATACTTTGTGCTGCTGATCATTATAATTGTGCAGGGACGCAGGGGAGGTGATTACTCATTTGCTCTTTGATAAAAAGAGAGATGAGGCCCAGGCCAGTAGCGAGAATTTGTTGTATAAACATAACATCATTTCACCTTCATGATAATCAGGGACAAAAATTTTTTTGAAGGACTTTTTTTCCCGCTCTGAAGTGAAGTAATGAAATCTGTGTGGGCACACGGGCGTCAGAAAAGATCAGTGGGAATTTGGGTGAAAAAAAAAAATATATATATATCAGTCTCATCATGAGTCCAGTCCTGCAACCTGCGTCCCCGCTGGAGCAGGACTTAAGAGGTGCTGATTGAGGCGTCTGGGCGGCTCAAGCAGGCGGTGACTGACAGCCGCTTCACGCCACTGAACGCAATAAGTTCAGGAACAGTCTCATCCTCTCCTCTTCCAGAAGAAGATCACAGGTCAGACACTATATCGCTCGCTCGCACTTTCTTTCTTTGCTTTAGAAAGTTGGTAAATAAAAGAAAGATATTGGGCGACTGAGAGGCTCTAGAATGATATCACTGTCCCTCGGCATAAATGCCATGGAGGTTCAATGCAGTGCCGGCTTTGTTCCAAAGGATGTGTCCTGGTTTGGTGTTATGGTGGTCGCAGAGTTTTCACAGTTCATTCACTATAAAATGAATTAGTTGAATTGGTTTTGCCACCTATAATGTACAAGGTGTGGGTATGGTTTTTTGTTGTTGTTGTTTTTGATGGGGTTTTGTGTGTGTGTGTGTGTGTGTGTGTGTGTGTGTGTGTGTGTGTCCTGGCACAAAGATGATCACAGAAATTTTTCTAATCTTTTATGAAGCACGGCTTTACGGCGTGTGTACTTGTGTGTGTGTGTGTGCGTGCGTGTGTGTTTATGTTTGTATTTGCATGCTCTGCGTCCGTCCATCTGTCCGTTCTCCCGGAAGACCAGATGACTCAGCTGGGTGTCTATCTTCATGTCTGACATGATGCGAGGGCTCAGCCTTGACTGGCCTAGTGGGTGGTCACGTCCCTGCGTGGATGAACAGCAGGCTGAGGCGGCTCTCTCTCCACCTCCGGCCCTCCACTCCCTCCGTTCTCGGGCTTCTGTCACTGTCCCTCGGTTTTTACAATCTTTTCATCCAACTGTCAAGTGGATTAAGAGAGAAAGGCGGAATTAGCGAGTATTACACATATGGTGAAATGCTTTCAACTTATTTTTAACTGCTGTGTTCCGCATGATACACAATTAATTTCCACAGCTATGTTTCATTTGATCCGTACCGAACATGAGTTCCTTTTTACCATACATTTTTTTTTAATTTCCTTTACATAGAGGACATCTTCTTCGACGCTATAAGCTCTGAAAGCCAGCATCCTATTGCTGCTCTGGCTGTCTCTCCCGCACTCTTCTCCTCTGTCCCTACTGAGCCATTACTGATCTATACGAGGCCTCATCAGAACCAATAGCCTGTATCTAATCTGTTCCTGCTCCTGGTGATTTCTGACTACACGGCTGCTTCCTTCGACAGTATAAGTGACGACTCTGACTGGGAGACACACCATGACTGATCCCTTGTCCCATCATCATTCCTCCCCCTCTCCCCGTCTTTTCCTTTTTGCGGCTGTAATTTCTCATCTATTTCTGAGTGTGCTCATCATTCCACCTCTCTCCTTCACCGCAACCAAGCTTGTTCTTCTCCTCCTTCCCTGCTCGCCTCACATTTCCCCTGCATCCTCTGCGTCTGCCTTCCCCGTCTTCAGCCCCACCTTGTTTTGTGAACAGCTGAATGTTTGCTTCATGTCAGCCTCATCATCCATTCTGCTTTGGCCTCTGTTGGGAGGATTTGCTCTTCTCTTTCACATTTTATTTGTTCCCCTATTTGCTGTTTCCATTAAAGATGGAATTGAAATCTCCTGTGCCAACGCGTGCACACACACCCACACACACACACAGGCATCCCACTGCCACACACGGCGACTAACAAAACAGCGACGTGCTGTGCCAAGGCATATGAAAGAGCACAAACCTCTCGTCCTACTTTTGCTTTACCTTCTCATCCTTTCGCTTCACTTCTCTCTCTCTCAGCCACCACCTCCTTCCCCTTCCTCTTCAGATGTTGCAAATGTGGTGAGAGACAGATCTGTGTTTTGGTTTTGCGCTGCTTTATTTTATTTTCTCCTTCATCAAACAACACACACACACACACACAAAATAAATTCATCGTTTTCCATCTGGCAATTTTCAACACCTTTAAAACCTCCTTACCTGACTTTTTTTTACATATTCAACATCTTCTACTTCATCTCCACTGCTTCTTTTGCTCTTTCTGAGTCTTTTTTGTGTGTGTGAGACAAAGATTTTTGACTCAGAAGAGAGAGACAAACTACTACACCTGCAAAAAAGAGCACCTCCTGTCCTTAACCACAACAAACGCTGTTCCGCTCCAACTGGCGCTGCCACTCTCGTGCTCCGTGAACGGCTGCCTCATCTCCATCCGCCGAGTGACTTCTGAAAGCCCTGCGGACAGGGCGTGGGGAGTGTTTGGAGCATTGCAGGGGAAAACAAAGGCCGTCTTCGTCAGGTTAATGAGGCCAGGAGGAAGCTTTGTGCTGAGCTTCATCAGTATTCAACAGAGGCTTCCGTCTTTCGCTCTCCCAATATTTTCCTAGTCATTTGGGTCAGCCACATTACTGTGCCTCTGCGAAGGGCGCTCACACACACACACACACACACGCGCACAAATAGAAAAAGAGAGAATTCTCTGACAGTTTAATAGAAATACAGTCTCATCAAATGCTCACCTCCTCATCTTCTCTAATCATTAGCTATTTCCCCTGCTCTCTTTGTCTTCTCACGCATTCGTCTTTTTCTGCCCATCCCTCCCTTCTCTGACTCTCTGCCACTTTCCCCTCCATTTGTACCCCCCCCCCCCCCACACACACACACACAC
>JAVDPK010002130.1:433857-455267 GCA_034780415.1 Cichlasoma orientale
TAACTAAGTTACTTTTTAAAGGAGTAATCGGTAATCAGTAGTCAGACTACTTTTTCAAGGTAACTATGCCATCACTGACTTCCACTTTAAATGCTATTTAAGCATTTTCATATATCAGCAGTGGCTCTGAGGGGACATGCATCTTACAGACTGAGAAAATATAATCATCATAACGCAGCGCTGACCTTGACCAAATGTATTATAGCAGCGATATAACTAAGATGCAGTCTGAAAGTCTTTGTGTTTTCAGCGCTGATGTGTTATTTTCTGCTCCGTTGTTGTGTTTACCCAGGCTTCCTGATTCAGGCTCTGCGCGGGCTCACATAAGGGGGCTATTTGATGCATCATTTGACTCCTCTTCCACACAAAATTGACCCACTGAGTTGCGCCTACTCCAATCAGAGACATTATCAGAGGACTGGGTGAGAAAAATCTATAAAGATTATTTAAAAAAAAAAAAACATGTAACAGCGAAATACAACACTATTGCTGCAAACAAGTCAAGAGAGCAATGCTGCATGATAACCACTAAACTCATGATTTCATAATTAAATTTCACCACTCTGTGCCCTCTTGGTGCTGCGGTTTATTTACAGGACAGCTTCCTGGGTTGATATTAGTCAACAGGCTGCATATAGAATGTATTCCTTCTGCAGAGAATCTGTATTTCCTTTTGAAATATATCAAAAATGAAGACAATCTTTGAAACTGTGGCTCTTTACAGCCAATTTTTAAACTGGAACTCTGAGCTTAACCTGCTCCGGACTAGGTTATGTGTTGAGCATAACTTGCCATGGTAATCTGGTCAGGTTAAACCTGAGTGAAGCTGAAAACTCCGACTTTGGACTCAACATACCTCGCTAACTCACAAATCTCATTACACGGCAGGTTGTACTTGCAGAGAGTCAAAACGACACAAAGAAAACAACACAAAAGGTTGCACGCTTGAGACACTGAGAGCCACCAGAGGAAAACATGGGGCGCACCAGGCGAGAAGAGTAACAAGGAGCAGGTGAACGAGCGGGAGAAAGGGACAGCAGAGAGAAGCAAAAACACACAAGTCAAAATAACCTTCAAACCAGGAAGTAAACTGAAAGAGAGATCTGAGGACCGTACTATAAAGAAAGTCCAACAGGGCCACGCTTTTTTTGTGTGAGCCGGCCTGACAAAACCTAAACCCCCAGTCAGAGATAACGGCACCGCGGCATTGGTTATCAACTTTCTTTCATACCCCAGGCTCTGTGCGCGTTCTCAGAAAAGGAGGCGTTTGATGCGTCATTTGACTCTTCTTCTGGCACAAAATGGATCAGTTGAAGTGCTGACTATATCAGTCAGAGATATTATCAGATAGAGCTCTATAAAAACTATAAAAATATATATATATATATATGATGGCAAATGCCAGCGTCGGTGCTGCAAACAAGTCCAAACAGCAATGCTGAAAATCGTTAATCTTGTGAATTCATGAGTTCATATTTTTATTTCAAGCACATTCTCGCACCTTAGAGCTCTAACACTCACATTTAAACATCCGCGCATTCATATCTGACATTTCTCCGTAACCTAATGATGGAAATTTGAAAATCACTTCACTTTGTGGCACGATCAGAGTGAAATTTCTGCTGATTCCCTGTGATAAATATCCTGCAAGCAGACTGATCGGTTTTCTAGTGCAGCTTTGATTAGCTGCAGTTCCAGAAGCGTGAAATAATCTTGGCAGAAAATTAGGATCAAGCATAAAAAAAAACAAACCTTTGTTTTCTGCATAAGCAGCCGCGTACTTGAAACTTCCAGTGACCATGTGGCACATTTTGCGCTGCTGTAACTTTGCTGCGCAGCTTCTTTCTAGTGTTTGAGACCCAAATCCACAGGTTACATATATAAAATATATTCCTGCATCAAAAAAAAAACATCTGTATTTTTCTTAGAGAATACTGAACATTAAAAAGAAAATATCACTTCCAGCTGATTTCAAAGCACAACTCTGAACATATAACCTGGACTGGACCAAGTTGTATTCAATAATTTTGCCTCTGTACGCCACCACAGTGGATATTAACCTAAACAATCAAATATGATTGAAGTGCAGGGTTTCAGCTTTAAGTCAAGGGGTTCGTCAGAGGTATTTTGAGGGGCTCAAAAGTAATTGGACAATCTACTGGCAAGCGGACTTGTGACTGACTGAGGCTCGTCCCCCTCGTTATTTCATGACAAATTAAGCAGATAAAAGATCGAGCTGATTCCAAGCGTTGAACTTGCATTTGGTAGCTGTTCACTGGAACTCTCATTACGAGTTCCAGTGACTTGTGATGTTGATGGGAGGCTCAAAAAAACCAAAATAAACCTGGAGAGAGAGCAAAAACGTACCAATTTAACAATAAAAATTCAAGAATTAAAATTAAAAAGACAGGATTATAAAAACAAAAGTGTGAATACTAAAGGACTGTGACTGACACACTCACAGACATGTTGCACAATGACTCATGGAAACAACAGATCAGATTGAGGTCTTCATTCCTTTAGTCTGACAAACAGTCACGATTTTCCATCCATCAGTGAGGTTTGGATTTTGTGTCTGCACACAGTTTAGACATAAAAAAAAAAAAGTCCAAAAAGTTGTTTGGTGTGAAGTGTTTGCTCCAGTTAAATGCAGATTTCTTCCAACAAACATTTCCTCTTGTGCTTAAAACCAGCCTCGAGCAAGGCTGCTGCTGTTGTTCTATTCAACTAACCTTTTTTTTTGTGAGTGTGTTAATCATAATGCCTAACCAAACCAAAAAAATTATACAGTGGAAGCTCTCTGATGCAGAGGGAAGAGTTCAGCTGTAGGAGGGCTGGTATATAGGCAGCTGTGCCTCTATGAATTTTTCATGCAAGACGTTCTTGCCACCTTTCTTGGTTAACCTTGCTGTAGTTTAATTAAAATAAAAACGATGGGATATGATATGTATCGACGGTCAGCAATCAGCTGAAGCAGCATGAAACGAAGCGGATATAGCACAAAAATCTTTGCGCTAAAGTCTTTCCCTGTAATGTTGCTGTGTCCTCGTGCGCCATTTCTTACTGATTATGTGTGAGCATTACAGCGTACAGTGTGTGTGTGTGTGCGTGTGTGTGTGTGTGTGCATGTGTGTAAAAGTTAATGATGGTGAGGAGAGGAGGTTGAGATGTGTCAGGGATGAAAGTGCTGCATGTCTCCTTGGGGCTGTCAGGCTGTTACCAGGTGTCACTTCAACTCCTCTCGCCCACCTGCTTTCCAGCCTTCGCCAGGCCCGCTGCCACACGCACGCACGCACGCGCGCGCGCGCACACACACAAATACGCACAAAAGCTGCAGACAAGAGAAAGTTAAGCAGCAAAGGAGGAAAGTGAGAGAAGAAGGAAAAGAGATGTAGTAGAAAAATGATCACAGACAGATAATAAACTTAATGTTTTTCCAGTAACAGCCAGTATTTAACTGTTAAAAAACTTCCAGCGCACTGATTCATCATTCGTTATACAAAAGCCGGTCATTCATATGTATTGCACACTCCTCTGTGTGCATTTCACTCTAAATACAAGACATTATGTATTTGGCTGGTCTAAAAAAAAGGAAGGAATTCATGCCAGCTTTGCAAGATCTCTCTCCTTAAGTTAGAAAAGATGAGTGTGTAGGTCTCCAGACTGTCTGTGAATCATTGCATTCCTATGAGTAAGGCTCTGCTGTTAAGTGGATTCTGCTAGGTGCCTGCTGCGACTGAACTCTGTAACCCCGCCTAATGAAGGGAGACCACACTTAAGAAAAATCCTTTACTAATTTTTTTTTTTGGGATCGTGAGATTACCATTAATTATCCAATTTCCCCAGAATGAATTGCTCCAATTGCCCTGAGTCAGAATAACCTTCAGACGGGCTGTGACAAACACAAGAAAACGCTTTAAAATAAATCAAGGAGGTAGAAAACGATCAGTGAATTCATCAATAACATTAGTGTAGTGGTCAGTTTGGTCCCTATTAAATGACACTGGGGGGCTCCACCTCACGACTCACCTGTAGGCGAAAACAAAACAGAAAGGAGAAGAAACTCGCCCGCAATGCTTTCAAACCTGTTTGTGCTATTTTACAGTCCTTTCTTGGTCACGATGTCATCATATTTGGGCGGGATTGTAAGGTCACTTACAAGGAATTAATGTGCCGCATTGCCCGATCACCGAATTTTACCTTCATAGCTACCCTGGGAGTAATATTGTGCGATTTGATACCTGTTACCATGGGTGGCTGGCATGCGCGGCTGCTCATGTGGCCTTGAAAATGTGCTGCTTGTGGTAAGGGTATCTTTTAACAGCCAACACAAGTGGAAAAAATAAAACAGTTAATAATGTCACTATTGCAGATCCATGAGTGTGCCCTGTAAGCCACTTTTAATGCCGCAATCCCCTATGTTTTTTTTTTTTTATGGCTCTGAGCTGCTTTTCACATATTTATTTAGCTCACTTAAACCTTGAGTAAAGCTGATTAGTAACAGAGTTCTTATATTTTCTCTAAAGTAAGCAACATGTCTATATTAATAAATATACTGTATACCAAGGAAATCCATGGGAACTGCAACAATGGCTAAATGATGGATTTTTTTTTTTTTTTTAACCGTTCCATTCATCTCAATCTTTTGACCTTTCTCAGGGTTTTATATTTCATCCAAAATATTTGGGACTCTATCTACAGTTGTTAAGATGTGATTAATCCCCAGGTGGACTCTTTCGTACTGAGGAACTCTGAACTCCTTCGGGGAGGTATTCCTTCAAGTTCTAGATTTCAATTTGGCATATTAAGTATTGGCTTCTTGCAAGTTTTCCAAAACCAAATGTAACAATGTGCTATCTCAACTTTTCCTATTTACTTGCTTTGCTCTATTGAGTACTTTGAAATCTGTAAAGAAAAAAAAAAAAAACTTCACATAATGTCACAAGCATATGTTTCACTTTACAACTTTTATATAAGGTGTTATATTTCTTGCATGACTTCACTTATTCCACACATTTCGCCCCTGGGAAGAAATTTCCTTCCTTTCACCGCATGTGTTTAAGATCCCAAGACAGATCTCCTTCTAGTACAATCATCTCCATTAGAGTCATCTCTATGGCCGCTTCCAGCTTAAACTAATCAAACTGACCCTGATGATATACGGTCAAATATGTTGTGAAAGCCATTACAAAAACATATCTCAGGACTCCCTCGTATTCCGAACTGCATATATGGGGATAGGATTGGCTCTCACCCACTGGTTCATGGACATATGACTTGTGGGGTTGGATCCTTTGGGCCCTGTGAGTTATCCAGCTCTCCCGTGGACGCTCACAGATTGAGTGTTTGATGGCTCATTCGATGCCGCAGGCTCTTTGTCATGTTCTTCAAGCTGTTCCTCAGACTGGTGCGGTAGGGCGCGCTGTCCTGCTGGGCGAGGCTTATAAAGTCTGCAGCAATGTTTAGGTGGGTGTTAGGTGTCTAAGTTCTTGGAGGTTTCCCAGCATAACACTGTTTTTAGTCACTTCGCCTGCACACTCATTCTCTGTGAACCGACATCGCGGCCATCGGGACGCATCCTGGAGGATGGGTCCCGCTCTACTGCTGAGAGGATTGTGAATTAGGGCAAATTTAGAGGAATTACAAGTAGTGTTTGCTACAATGACCCGTTTCTTCGTTCTGTTAATGTTAATCGATTACTGATACGCAGGAAGCGCCATTATGTATATCACTGCACAGACTGCGAAATCTGGAGAAGTTGAGTTTACATAACCTGCATCAGTCAGATAAAATGCAAATAGATGCTGAGCCTTTTGGTTGCACGCCGTCTAAAATACTTCTGCCTGGAAATACTTGACAGAGAGACAACAGTGTAAGTGCAGAGTAGAAAAGGGGGCTGAGACGGGCGAGCGTTTAGCGCTGAGAGGGAAAATAATGATATCAAGACTTAATTCACATTTGGAAGTGGTAACTTGAAGGGGACTATAGATGCTGGTATCTATAGCAACAGTAGCTTTTGAGATACTAGTCATCTAAAATGTATCTAATGTTTGCTGTAAACAGAATCAGCAGCGTGCATGCTGGAACATAATGACTGTGTAATTATATTTTCGGGAAAATAGTTTTATTTTCTGTGAAATATGCCTCGAGTCCGACTAACATGATGTTTGGATCGATGGTAGAAGCCTTGAGGAGAAAGAGGACGGAAAAGAGAGAACTTTAAGAGGGTCTCTCAACCCTCGTACGTCAATCTCTTTCCTATTTATAGAGGCTTAGTAGTCGGCTCTTCAGTTTGGAGCTGTCTCTCTTCGCCTCTCGTTGTCTCCGTCTAACGATCTCGCATGCTTTCTGTGACTGTCTCTCTCATGCTCTCTCTCCAAAATCTGTATCCTTGTTAACACAAGGGGTTCTGCGTAGGAGGGCAGAGATTCCGTCCATCAGGTTCTTTCCTGTCTCCTCCTCCTCCCCCTCCATCCAAACAGACTCACAAACAAGTAAAACGTTCAAATCGGGAGCGCCTCCCCTACAGTCTCGATTTCTAATCGTTCGACGGGAACAACAAAGGGCATAAATACACAATAAGCGAAGGAAAGAAAAAGAGACGCCTCTCGCAGATATTTGCAGAACTGTTGAGTTTCAGCTGCTGACAGCCTTTTATCATTACCTTTCATTCTTCCGTGTTGCCAAAGGAGCATTTTATATTCTGAGCCAGGCTCAGTGTGGGGGGACTAAATCAATTCCAAATTATTGCACCTCTCAATAACTGATGGCCGTGTCTGGGCGGAGGAGAAATGATTAATGATGATACTATGGACAATGTGAGTAAGACACACACTGAGACATTATCGGCTGCATGCCGAAAGACACACACACACACACACACACTGAGGAAGCCTGTGTGTGTGTGTCTGTAGTAACTGGCAGTGATTACTGAGGGAAAAGAGACATCACTGCTCCCTTTTGTGATGAGAAGTAGAGACTTCAGAATGTGTGTGGCAGAATACAATAAGCAGGTGAAATCATAGGTTAGCTCACATGACGATACCATTGAGAGACATTATGTAACCCGCAGTAGCAAAGCAATCACTCCGCTAGTGATTCAACGCTATATATTGATGATTATAATACATCAGTCAGGCTCAACGTGAAGAGGAAAACATACCCCTTAAGTAGCTTTTACATTTTTTTTTCCCACAAAGCCATCAATCATATATCAAATCTGACATAATCATATGCTAATCCGATTAGTTGATGGATAACATGTCAAAATAATTTTTTTTTTTCCTTTTTTAAAGCAGCTTTCGGTGTGCTGTGCAGCAAGCAGAAGATTGCCTCAATTTTCAGCATTTGCTGTTTTTCTGTTTCTGTTTTTCACAATTTGAACAAAACAAGTAATTTGGAAAACAGACACACTGATGTCTAGGAAGCTGCTGTTAGCTTTCTTTGCTATTTTCTGACACTGAATGCACCAATAGTGTAGCTCTGATTGATCTCCAGGAAGTGCCCAGCCGGGGTGCTTTTGTTGCTTGTTTCTCCCGCCTCTCAGCAACTCTATGTCACTAGCAGCTCTCTGAGGATCTACCTGAGTTATATATAAAAGATGTAGCTACCATTGGTTAGTGAAACCCATTTGGAAGTCTCAACTCAAACCCAGAAAGTCGACATAAACCCAGTGGATGCTTAATTATTTACACCTTGCTTGTTCTAGGTTGGACCCCTTTTGCCTTTAGAACTGATTTAATTCTTTGTGGCACAATGCTAGAAACATCCCTCTGAGATTTTGGTCAGTTGTTGCAGATGTGTCAGCTGGACATCCATGATGTGAATCTCCAGTTCCACCAGATCCCAAAGGCGCTCCACTGAATTGAGATCTGGTGACTGTGGAGGTAGTCACAATAGTGTCATGTCCAAAAAAGCATTTTGAGTTCTGTTACATGGCAAGTTATCCTCCGGTGAGCAGCCTTCACAAGATGGGAATAGTGATGAAGGATGGACCCGACCAGCTAGGCATGATGGACCCGTGCTTTCATGTTTACACCAAATTCTGACCCTATTGTTCCATTCAAATAAGGACTCATCAGACCAGGCAAAGTTTTTCCAATCATCTATTGCCCATTTTTGGTGAGCCAGTGTGATTTGTAGCCTCAGTTTCCTCTTCGTAGTTAACAGGAGTGGCACATGGTGTGGTCTTCTGCCGCAGCCCATCTTCTTCAAGGTTCTGATGAGCGGTTATTTGAGTTACTGTTGCCTTCCTGTCACCTCAAAAGTGTTTGGCCATTTTCACCAGACCTCTCTGAGACACCAGCAAGGCAAGTTTTTGCCCAGAGAACTGATGCTCAGCTTTTTGTCTGCAAACCCCAGAGATGGTTGTGTGGTCAATCCCAGTAGAGCAGCAGTTTGTGTGTGGCACTAACAACTACGCCATATTCAGAGTCACTTAAATCACCTTTCTTCTCCTGATGCTCGGTTTGAACCTAACCAGCGATGTCTACATGCCTAAATACATTGAGTTGCTGCTAACTGATTGACTAATTAGATATTACAGTTCAACAGGTGTATGTGACAAAGTGATCTGGGAGTGTATTTGTCCTCACTGAGGTGTTCTTGCCACTTACAGCACAGTTAAGGCACTGGGAAGTGGGCCAAAAGTCAGTGAGCTGGGTTTAACATGGGTTACACCGAGTACTGTGTGGGTGAGATGTCGTCCAAATGTCACAACAGACCTGGCCAATGTACTGTTAGGTGGCTGAGTTGAGGCAATCAGACTCACACTGAGTCAACAGCCTGAGTTAAAGTCAAATTTGGCCCATAGAAGGTTAAGGCCACATTTATGCTAAACATTCATTGCTTCCTTTGATTGTATACTCACATGGGGATAATCTTATAATTATAAGGTAGGCCAGCCCTATAGCACGCCCTGGTATTTGTAACCTTTCTCATAGACTTTAATACAATTGGACTTCTTTTGACAACAAGAGAAATCCCCCTTGCTGCAGGTTTCAGGCACTTCTCTAAAGGTTTCACTTTTCAAATCCAGAAGTTATAACTCTTTTCCACTGACATGGTGATGGCGAGGAAGCAGTTAGCCCTTGGTGACTTTGAAAGCCAGCCTACTGGCATGTTAGAGCAGTTGTCCCCAAACGGTGTGCCAAGTCACACTACTGTGACATGAGAAAGGTTCACTGAGATTCTGTCTACATGGCACAGCTGCCATGAAAAAGTTATGAATGCACTGTCAATAAAAACCAAAAACTCAGTGGATACTGTGAAGTGTACCTTTCTTATGGGTTTAAGTGAAGCAGGGCTAGCAACAGCAATCACTCAGGGTTCAGTGTGGTGTAGGGAGAAGCTGGCTAATGCTAACAGGGACAAGGCAAGTTTAAAAGGCACTTGGAAACCAATCATGCCTTTTAAAAGAATGGGGATTTAAAACAGAGGCAGCAGGACTGTTTGTTTGATTGCATGCAAGTTTCTCATTATAGGCGATGGCGGAAAGGTACACGCTAATTAAGGTTATGAACCTCTCGCAAAAGTAAAAAAAAACCTCTGTCAAAAACACTTTTGTTTGATAATACAATCAAAAGAAGGACTGATGGCATGTGAGATGACACTTTTGCAGATATCACCTGGCTTGTCCTTTGGTGTTTGTTAGGACACTCGGTTAGAAAGCATTACATAGCGTTACGCAGCAAAAGTTGGAGTGATTTATGTGTAAATTAAAATGATGGCTGTAGGCTGCATCTGTGAACTACTGCTGTATTTCTTGCTATAGTGCCTCTAAAAGCTGCTCCTACTTTGGACCCAGCATCCGGTTTTGTGGTGCTTTGCTGTTGCCAGCTTCTCTGCAATGACAGTAGTCTTTTTCCCCAAGAAATGTATGTATCCACTTCGAATACCAGCACTACTCCATTTGAAAAGACTCTTCTTTTATACACACACATATATGGTCTATGTTTAATGTAGTGTTAAGTACTCACAGTTATATTGTACTTCTCTAGTCTTACTGACCGCTCACAGTTTAGGCTGTAAGTCACATTTTATCCATACAGTCATACAGCACTTGATTCTATACACTTCTAGCACTTTATCTACCTTACATCCATGGCTAATTTAGAATCATCAGGTAACCTAACATGTTTGTTTTTGGACTGAGGGTGGAAGTCAGAGTACCTGGAGGAGCCGAGTTCAAGCACAATGGCTCAGTGGTTACCACAGATGCTACATAGCAAGAGGACCCTAGATATGAACCCAAGCACCGGCCTTCAGTGTGGAATTTACTAGTGAAAATGCACAGCGATTCAAAAAAATGCTAGGTTAATGCTGCTTAGCCCAGGGACATGCTCCTAGTTAAATGGAGGTCAATAAAAATAAACTAAGCTGGCAGATGATGTAAAGTATATATTTACAGCAAAATGCTAATTTAAGTACTGATGATTAGCAGGAATGATGTTTAAAGGCTTACAATCTTAGCTTTGGATGCAAGCATGCTAATTACCCCTAAACACTCGGTACAGCTAAGCTAGCGAGAATGGTGTACATAAATATTCAAGGAAGACAAAAGTTATTATAATTAAGCTTCTCTCAATGTCAGAGTTCATATGAGTCCATGCAGTAATTGTTCAGATGCTGTTCTGGCCTACATTTATCTGAAAACATAAACCAAGCTATGGAAGGTCATTTAGCAACTTCTCCGTCATGAAGGGATTTCCAAAATTCTCCCTCTCATCCAATCGTACCGGCACAAAAAATGTTCTGCCTGGTAAACTTTAAAAATATTCCAAGCTGCAACTTTGACAGGTATATATTTTCAAGCAAACGAGAGCATAGAAGTATGTGAATGGAATGTAAACACATGAGAGGCGTATTGTTGTGCTTGGCCAAAGTGGCAGACGATCCCATCCAGCTGACATTGCTATTTATTAGATAATAGTCTTCCAACTTTTCAGTGTTTATTCACCGTATGATGACACTGTTTTCAAGACGTTTATATAACCACAGAGCAAACAGAAACAGTCGCAGAGGCAAAAAGGCTGAAGGGGCTAAACTCTGGAGCAGCTCTACAGTTGGGAAGTCTAAGTTAGAGGAAGGATTTGACTGTTTGATGGCGGCAAATCGACATTCTGCTGCATGTATGCAACAGTCACTGTTTCAGTTATAATGCTTGTAGGCTTCAAACTATGTCAGCGTAAGATGAAGCTGTAAGTGTCTTGGTCTGTTTGTGGGGAAAGAAGGGCAGGAGGAAAACCAAAAATTACCTGCAATTACCACCCACAGTCTCATCCATTTATCTCTGACTTCTCCCAGACCAACGCACAAACACGCTGAACATCCACGGCGATGCTTCTAAATAACTACTTGCACTCATACATTTGGGCAAAAAAAAAAAAAAAATGTATAAACACACTTGCTTACAAATCTAAGATCTTTGTACAAAGAGCTACTGTCACGCCCACGGCCCAAATGGCTGTTTTCTGTTGTCAGTCATTTACTCCCAAAACATACACTTACCCGCACTGACAAAGACTTCCATCTTTTATTATCTTGCCACACAACAAAGCCCAAATTCATGTGTGCTTTCTGTCGCACTCATAATCTTCCTCATAGCACTCAGGCTGCACTCTGGGGAGTCATTTCAAAACAGTAAGCGCAGCCCCGTGCAAGCTTAAAGTGCACTGTGTTTGTTGGTGCGCGCGCATACACCAGCCGTTACAGACCCGCGCGTGCTCCCTGATGCGTCGTCCCTGATGCACTTGATAGCTGGTGATAGTAGCCATTGTGAGACCCAATGTTCCCCATCTCTGTGTTGTGCTGTTATTACATTAGCAGCTCTGATTTTATCCCCTTCTTTCTTTCTCCAGCTCTCCACCTCTCTGCCTTGTATCTTTCTATTTCCTCCTCTGTCTAGCTCCCTCCCCCTGTTCTTCCTTCCTTCCCATTCTGTCCGTTGAGATTTAGTTCCTGCACTGTTTACGCTCCTATGCAGTTTCAGAAACCAGGGGAAATTATAACTCTAACCTAGGCTGAGTCTCTCTCCAAATTATGGCCATTGATTTGTGTCTTTATTACATCTTCAATGGAACCCTGTTCACCAGCATCACCAGATCCCAACGCTTTGTGCAGCTCAATACTGCCATCCAGTGATGCTTTAATCCACTGATGTGTAACAAAGAGCTCAGATTTTTCTTTTTTTCTTTTTGCATGTCAGTGTGTATATGCCTGCTTATAGATTTTACGTGACAGACATGAATGAAGACAACCATGATAGCTGTCTCCATTCATGTGTGCTACATAGGAGGTGCTGCATAGAAGGATAAGAGTGTATAGCAGAGGACTGCTAACTGTTGTTTGGCTCAGTAGCTCAGCTGCAGTGAATGGAATTGAAAAAAAAAAGGACCGAGTCAGTACAGTTCTGTGGATCCTCAAAGTGACCGAGACCAGGGTTGCTCCATTTTCTGTATCTCTCACTCCCTCGCCCCGTGGTGGTTTACATTACCCTGGGCAGAGCAGTTTGGAGCAGAATGGCAGCCCAAGGCTGGTTTGATGCAGGAATGCCCTGGCCATCTGCTGCACATTAGAATTAGACCTCCAGCCCAATTCAATTAGCAGTCCAAGCCAGTGCCACTGATTGGGCAGAAGGGGAAATGCTACAAGTGAGCACAGTAAACATGATGGAAGGAGGGTGTAATAGGACGAAGAATTTTGGGCGAAATGAAACATGAATACAAAAAAAGGGGAAAAAAACACTGTTTTTAAATAAATTCTTCTGAAAAATGAAGCAGAAACAATCAGAGACTGAAACATGACTGTCGGCTGGTGGATATGCCTGAGGACATACCACATGTTTGATCAGCAATTTAACACCATAGGGTGATCCTGATCAGAGATGGTGATTTTAAAAAAAAAAAAAGGCCCTAAATTGTCAGGGAATTGGAAGCGCAGCGCTGTTTTGTTTTGTTTTGATTTTTTTAGCTTTTTTGTTGTTTTAATATTTTTTTTGTTTCGTTTTTTTTTTTTCTTTTTTTTTTGCTCTTGCAAATCGTGCCAAGTCGGATTTAACAACAACAGCGGTGAAAGACAAAACAAAAGCCTCCCAGAACGTCATTTCTGCCAACTTTCGAGCAAAACAAGAGGAAACAGGCAAAGCTGATTGAATAAAGGAGAAAAGGCCCCTACAGATAAGCATCTTATTTGCCTTCATAATATTTGGACTAAGACAGATGGAAATAAACCTGCCATCATGCGGAGCAAAATTTGAGTTCTGAACTTTGAAGAGGAACTGCAGCATCTGAAACGGGCTAAAATCAGAACGTGTCCGCCTTTGAATGCCTGCCGAAGTACGACTCAGAGACGTCTTTTATTATAATCATTGTCTGATAGGTCACGGCGACGCTTTTAATCAAAAACATCGTATTTATTCAAAGATTTTGTGTTTGTTTGACCTTATTCTATAATAACAAATGCTTGAAAGGGCATTCTACCTATGAATTAGAGTGATTAGAATGAGTGTGTGTGTGTGCGTGTGTGTAGCACTCATGTCAGAGTTGCTTATTATGGGTTCCTGCCTCTCTTTTGTGGAGGCAGGTCTTAAATTCTACAGGCAGGTATTAAATGTTGACATGAAGTCATGGTGTGAGGTTAGCGCAAAGTTAGATTTAGGCTTTATAATTCGCCGTCGTGCCCTCTGAAGGAGTGTGAGACAGATGCATGTATGTGTTTTGGTAACAATAAATGACTTAGCCATGCAAGCTACCTAACATACGCAAAAGCAGGTGTACACAAACCTTCCTGCTTAATCTGTCTAATCTTCGCAAAATCCGCGCGCGCACACTTTGGGGGTTGCAGGACATATGCATGCAGTGGAACAAACTTTCTCATATGTTCTAGATCCTGTCAAATATTCTCAGAGCCCTTGGAGACATAATGCACAAAAACATTGACTCATGTAAACAGTGTTCTGTGTGGATCTGTTCCCAATTATCTACTGCATATTTCTCTGATTCTTAACTCACACCAGACTGGCACCGCTGGAAAACCCAAACTTTTAAATGACTGCAGGATCGTGCATTTCGCTCAAGCAAATGTTCTCCACAAACAACTTTTTTTTTCCCCCTTCTTGTGCATAGCAAAAAGAGTGTTTGCACTAGCCTGTCTCCTCCTCCTCCCCACCCCAGCGCCATAGTGGGGGTGTACGTTTGTGTGTGCATCAGGATGTGATTCGGTTGATGTGCGAGAGCAGGGAGGGCAACTTGTCGACTCCCTTTTCTCGTCTCTCACCTGCTCCTCACACCACAAAAAAAAAAAAAAACACCCTGCAGTGGAGCAGCACACCATGTTGTGCAAACATGCCCTCAGGCAGGCATCACACACACACGAATACAGACTCACACACTTACACTTAACAAAATATCAAAAGAAACAAATACACATAGGGCAGGAAACCTCAAAAAATATCATTACTCTTTAAAAATCTAAAAGACCGCAAAAACCAACAAGAGGATGGAAGGCAACGAAATGCAGCAGGCGCACAAACGTTTGCCTCGGTGCGACGTACCCATCAGCGGAAAGCACCGAGCAGTTAATGCTGCAGTCCTCGCGCAAAACGCCGCCTGCATTTCTGTGTGGTGGTTAATGCACATACATGCAGACGCAGCCAGCTAAACAGTGTGTGTGTGTTTGTGTGTGTGTGTGTGTGTGATCTCCATCTCACCGTTGTTGTGTCTTTCAGCTAAATTCAGTCACTATTATGGGCCAACAGGCAAATCCTTGGCCTGGTGCGCTTAAGTGTCCGGATCGATATGTGTACGTGTGTACGTGTGTGTGTGTGTTTGTGAGTTTAAATCAGGACAGAGTGAGGTAACCACACGAGCAGAGAGGCTTCTGGATCAATACGTTTGTGGTTTCGGTGTCTCAGAGTTATTGCTTTAGCATTTGTTTTGACAGCCTTTATGAATGCATCTGTATTTTTATTGCTCACATACTAATGCAATAAGTGCGTTTCATACATCATTATGATTCTGCTCGTTGGTGTCAGCATGGGCGGATAGATCGTATGCTCATGTGCGTCACAGCTCATCACAATCAGCATGTGTACAGTGGATGGAGTGGGTCTCTACAGTGAGTCAGCATCCAATAACTACTGTACTCAGAGTGAGAATGAGGGAGTCAGGCTGGGTTAGCTGTCATTTTTTTTTGGGGGGGGGGAGACACCTACAGGTAGAACGTACATGTACTGCTTTTAGTGTAGTGAGTGAAATGATAAATGTGTTATCTTTAAATGTCCATGACTGTGCCTTATTGTTAGCAAGGTAGTCCATCATCCTCATCATCCTCAGGTGTTGATGGGCTCACCTGCAGGACACTGCATTACAGCGCAACAACTACACGTGTGCCATTCCGGTGGACTTTAAGCCTGAAAAAAGTGTGATATCAATGACTAATTGCTAAAAGCTTTGCGCGTGTGCGTTCATGTGCGTGGCTGCATGTGATACGGCCCCAGACTAAGCCCCTTCCACTAGAGTATGGGGATGTGCATGTACTTGATATACACTAAAAATAAGTCAGTGCTGATTTTCAAGACCTCTGTCAAACCCACTGCATCGTCTGTCTATATGGACTTTTCACTCCATACACTTCCCCTCCAACCAGTCTCTAGACCTGTGTGACTGGGGTCTAATATATACAGTACAATAAAAGGGGATAAGATGAAACTGCAAAATGCGATCCGTATCTTATACGTCATGTATTCATAGGTGTAAATTAATCTGTGTTGAAAATGTGTTGGAAAGTATAGATAGATCAGTAAAGGGATATTTCAGCTTCCTCCCTCATTTCAGCCTTGTCCCTTCTTGCCAAGCACACAGGGGAGGTCAAGTACCACATTTCTCAGCCGCCATTTCACTCAAGGGCTTCTCTCTTTTTTTGCTTCCCTTGCTCTCTTTTTTCTTTGCCTTTCCTCGACCGCCTTTTTATGCCTCCTTTTCTTCTCTATCAGATGCAGACAGTAGGTACTCAATGCTTGGCCTCGCACACTTCTGAGCCAGTGGTCACTATATAGATTTTTTTTTTCTTTCCTTTACATATTCCACACAGACTGTATTTTAAGCACAACCTTTTTCTCTCTCACACACAAAATCACACAAAGGGCAATAGCAGGCTATCACTCACCCTCAAACACACACACATGCACACACACACTCACCCAGCCCTACCTCTGTGTCCTTTTTGCCCTGTCTGAAATGTATTGTTTAGGTAAATGAGTCTCCGCACCCAGCGGGGGAATCAGCATGAATAAGAACCTGAATGTATTACCCCATTACTCTTCTCTCTCTCTCTCTCTCTCTCTCTCTCTCTCTCTCTCTCTCTCTCCTCTGTCTGTGTGGCCTCTGCCTCGCTCAGCACCCACAGTCCTTGAGAGCTCAAATTGACATTGGAGACCTGGTTATTAATATGTGGATAGTGGATGCTTGTGTGTGTCTGTGAGGTTTTTTGTGTGTGTGTGTGTGTGTGTGCGCGCGTGAGTCTGTGCGGGTGCGTGCAGTGGAGAATGATAGAGTGCTCTTGTCATTTGTGTGCACTCAATGTTGTGTGATTTGTTTTGAGAGAAAGATGAAGATGTGTTTTGAATGTACATGTGTGCAACTTTTTGTGTGTGTGCGAGTGTGTGTGCGTGTGTGTGTGTGTGTGTGCGTGCCCCCATGTAGACAGATTCAGGCAGGCTCTCTAATTAGAGAGACAGAGTGGAGCACACTGACTCAGAACAGGAGGAGAGGGATAAAAGAAAGGTTGTTTTTTTTTTTAATACGCCTGCTGAAAGCATTACACAGTGTACGTGTGTGTGTGTCCTGCTGCCTGTTAGTGCTCTTGCGCACATGGCCTTGTGTGCATCTCTGCATGTATTTCTACCCACCTGTGCAAAGTTCACCTGCTCACTTTTCTTTGTTCCCATTTCCTTTCACTGTCTCTCTGCTTGTTCACGTGAGCACGCGGATGTATGCGCGCTCGTGTGTGCGCGCGTGCATTCGTCAGGTGTCACCCAGTGAGTCTGATCACCACAGAAAGCTGCCGCCACTGTTGGCATGGTGACTGCTGAAATGCTGTGAGACACTGCTGCCATGGTTTCCAGGCACGCCAAGCAGGGTGGAAAGAACCGGCGCTGCATCACCATATTCGCTTCCCCTTTCTGTGTGTACGTGCATGTGTTTGCGGGAGCCCCCTTCCCTCATTACAGCCCTCATTGACTTCCACCTCACACACCTCTTTGTTAGAATGTGCTCTTAAAATGTGCAGAGACACATGTTTCTCATCTTTGTGCAATACTGTACATCCTCACGCTTTATGAGGTGCGCACACTATAAGCCTATCGCACTTTGGTCGCAAGCCATGTGTGTGTTTGTCTGTGTGCATGTTTGCGTCAGGCTATTTTTATTCATCGGATCATAAACATTGTGAATGAATTCTATTTGGGGCCATATACTGGATATTCCTGTGAAACCGCTTCGTGGAAAGAACTCTGCAGTGTAAGAAGTGTTGAGTGTGTTTGAGTGGACGTGAGCCCAAATCCTACAGAGAATTCATTTTCTAAATCAACTCCTTCGCCTGTTAATACAGATCAATACGGCACTCTTTTAAGAAAAGAAAAAAATCCTCATACTCTGTAACAGGCTTAATTGTTTTCGAGGATCCAAGAGAAATACTGAGCCAAATAGCCTGCCTATTGCCGCGACTCCCACTGAAGTTTTTCTGTTTAGATTTCCGTGCCGCTCGCGGTTTTTCGTTCTAAATGAACTTGTTGTAATGCTGTTCTTTCCGCGTGTACTGGAAGTCACTGTGGCAACAATCTTGTCTGCGAGCCGTGGTGTTTTTATGTTTGTTCATTTTGTGACTAAGAGTTGAGAATTGAAATGACAACTGTGAAACACAAGTGTCAGGGTAGCCACAAACAATAGACATTGTAAAACAAAGGAGCTGCTTGTGCTCGTGGGGTGGTGAGAGCCCCTGCCTGAAGCTACGGCAGCTGGCTTGAGGTTATCTGAGCATGCCTGCTACCCTGGTGCCTGACGAATGTGTCTGCCTCTCACTTTGTTCTTTGTCTCTTTCTCACTCCCTCGGGTTCTCTCCCCATTTATTGCTCATATAATACTACTTTATACTCTGGCTTTGGACCTGTTCTTTAAATAATCAAATCAACATGTGTATATTTTAGTTCATGCTTTGCCGTATTCAATTGCAGCGCGTCCATAATATTTCGTTAAAGGGGACCTATTATACTTATTTCCAGCTCTAAATTATTATTCTGGGACTCTACCAGAAAAGCTTTGCATGATTAAAAGTTTTTAACAAACCATTATTTATCTCATATTGGCCCTCCATTCAACCTTGCAGTTCATCATCACTCTGAAATAAGCCATTTTAGCCTTTAGTCTTTTTAAGCCCTCCTCCCGCCCTGCAGTCATTCCTGTTCCGCCTGGACAAAGGATCCATCAGTAAAGTAAATGGCTGCTTAGACAGAGGGTGCAACCATTAAGTAGGCTAAAGTAGCACTATTAACCAACTTGTATAGTTAGCCGCATAAAGACATGCAAAAACAGCTCCTGCTGGAGTCGGTGGAATTCCAAAAAAGCAGCTCTGCGGCATCACACATGCCCCGCTGTCTTCGCCTCACTTCAGTCAGAATTCCAGTCATATAATTTTATTTACAGATTATGTTCCGACACCGTATCATTGCCCTTTTGTGATGGCTCACCTTTGAGCCTTAGCCTGAAAATCCAGCTCTATACTGGACTCTTCTGATGGGGGTCCTCTGTGAAGCTTTGTGAACAAACAAACATGTTGCCCGATGACTGTTTTTGGTGCAAAAAGGAAAGCTATTTCTGCTGTTTCCTTCTTTAAGAAAGCCAAATCAATGTAATTTTTCCTTTACAGTTCTTTTCGGTCAACCTTCAAACCTGCAGAGCACTAAGAAGGGCACTGGATGCAACTTTGTGAGGCAGATGGTGCTTAGAGCACAGCTCTCTCTGTGACCGTTTAAGGAAATACCTGCCAATCAATGTCAACGAGGTCGACGAGTAGGAAGGAAAACGTTAGAAACTGATCGTTTACAGAAATCTGGAGCCTGAGCTTTTGGCTCACAGGGGTGACTTGCAGTCTATATATTCTGACCTTATAATTTCAAATTTTCACTATGTCATTATCACTTATTCATAATCACTATAAAATAAAGGGTAGACATTTAATTATTAGTTATTTTCAGTTAATGAGCCATGAAATTTAAATTTATAGTGTTTACTAATTGGTACAGTAAATAGCAAGTTTGAAAATATACAATAACCATCCAGATCAGGGGTGGGTAATTCGTTTTCATTTTCCCAAGGGGCCACGCAGGAAACCGGGACTGTTGTGGAGGGTTGCACCATTAAGCTCAACTCAATTCTGCTCAGTATTAGATTATAAGTGTATTGTTGCAGACCTCTGCAATAGGCCCAGTTTTACAGATTGTTGCAATCAGTCTGAGTCAGTCTAAGCCAAAGAGCACAACTCGTCTGCAACCCGTCTCTTTGCAACAGGGGACTCGACTCAAGTGGTTGCCAGCTGGTTGCATTCTGGTTATATTCCTTTATAAAAGCAAGCTTGCAGAGCGCCTGTGCTATTTTTATTTTTCAGTTAAATCTCTGTAAAAAGGAAATATGTGCAAATACTGAACATAATGATAGCTGTGTTCAGATTTTTGCGATACAATGGGCAGGTGAAGCTTACTGACCAAAATGTGTCTTCTGATAAGTGCGAAGCCGGGGTCACGCTGCTACAAGGGTGGACTTTGTGAAACTATTCATTTGAGTGTAGATTGTTAAGTGCGAGCGAAGCAATCCTTTCTAAAAATGTCACTGCACCCAACATTGTACAAAATGTTTGCACAAATTACAAACAATCAGGCCGAGTTAATCCCTTTCACACGCTGCGAGTCCCTGTGTAATCTGCCCAGCGGTGTCCTGACGCGGGTTCGCTCCTGTTCTAATACACCAGCGGGACAATTGTGTTCTTAAGTGTTTCAGAAAGTTTGTGTGAGCTTGTTTTGTGAAACGCCGGCGCACACTGAGCCAAGGTTTCTAGTCTTATGTCTGTGACAGACATCTGTTTTTAATGTCCTTACCTTCGCTTTCATCCCGCCGTCCTTTCATAATTCGATTTCCTTTTCTTTCTTTCTTTATATCCACTGCTTTACATCAATCTCTGTCTGTCGCTCTTCATCTCCCCTTTTTCTTCATTCTTCCACAACATTTTCCAAGGAAAGGATATCGGGGACCATCTGCTCACAAGATGAGACTCTGATAAGGTTACCTTTACTTGGAAAGCCACCACAGGCTCACTTTTCTGATGTCTTCAGGAGTATTTAAAAAAAAAAAAAAGTTGAAGAATGCAATTAGCCCAGTGACAACAAACATGTTTATGTGGCATCAAGCCTAAATTAAATAATGTTTTATTTAAGCAATTAAATGTATTTTTAAGAAAACTCGTCTTTTCACAGTGAAGCCTGTGCTAAATTTACTTCACAGGGTTTCAAAATCTTATGCTAGGATTTGTTTGATTTTCCACCTGGAGGCTACTTCATTGAGCGCGTCGGAGGAGCAGGACTGCCGGTTTTGCTCTATTTTGCTCTATAATAATTACTCATCAGTTCAACAGAAGGTACATACATAAGGACGTTATATTCACTGTGGATTCAGTGACGTCTTTCAGAGAAAGGATGTTTAACGTACACTCACGGCTCTGAAAACCATCCTTCAGATCAAACGTGACCCTCATTTAATCCGCTTTCACTTTGATTACCAACAAAGCTCCCTGATTATACACTGAAAGCCATTACCCCTGCAGAAAAGCTCCACATTATTGGATTTTTGGCCTCACATACACAATAGGATCAAAAATATGAGCTGAAGTGGACCACTAAGTTCAGATCACCAACATGGGGACACATTTTGATATATCATTTGGCTTCTTCTTTTGATCAAATTTTTGATACACAGAGACAAAATATTTATATTTTTGATAACGAACGCGAACCTTTCTAACCGATTTCCTCGACAGGTTTACTTACTTTGATACACCTGCCCTATGAGCAAGCGTTTGGTGACAGTGGGAAAGAAAAACTCCCTTTAAACAGGAAGAAACCTCCGGCAGAACCAGGCTCAGGGAGGGGCAGTCATCTGCCGCGACCTGTTGGGGCTGAGGGGAGAGACTGTACTAATGCCTGCAGACTAACTGGTAGTCTGCAGGCCACATCCGGCCCGCCAGAGCTTTCCACCTTGCCCCCCAAGTAGTACTGCCAGAGGTGCTATGCGCCAATCAATCGTCATAACCCTTTAAATAACCGTCTCTGACTAGTCTGAATTATCAGAATGCAAGATCAGACCATT
>JAVDPK010002130.1:455367-499987 GCA_034780415.1 Cichlasoma orientale
CTGCGCAGTTTATGCAGCGTTTTTCTGACAGTGAAGGGCAGAAATTCGCGTCACAGTTTTTACCTGAAAAATTTGCAAATTTTCGTCAACTTGAAATATTTTCATTTTTCCTGATATTATTTTTTTAAGAAAAATATAATTTTATATTTTATTTAATGTGTTGAGGAAAAGGTTGCTGTATTCTGGCCATTCAAATTCATATTACTGATTAAAATTATTATTTTTGATCCTGTTCGGCCCGCGACTCAGACTGTGGCTTCAATTTTGGCCCGTCCTATGATTGGGTTTGACACCCCTGCCCTACACCTAATCGTTTCGAGGCTGAACTGAAAATGGCAAAACATAAAAATGTCAGGGAAAGTATTTAGAGAGCTGATGACAAAGATAATGGTGTAATCACAATGATGTCGGAAGTGAAGTCAATAATGATGGCATCGCTGGTGTGAAGGGTGCCAAAGCGGAATCTTAATGACGTTTTTTTTAGTCTGCGGTTGATCCTAAGATGAGTCAGAGAAGCATATCGACAAGTGACATGACAATAAACCTGCGCACATTGACTATAATATGTTTTTGTTTTGGATTATTTTTTCTTGGTTTGGTTTGCGTGTTTTTTTGTTTTGTTTTGTTTTTTTATTGTATTTTTTTGCTTCTCCATTTTTTTACGTACCAACAATACTGACTGAAACAAAAAAAAAAATTAATTCACACAATATGGAAATGATGCAAAATAAGCTTTAGTAGTAGTAGTAGTAGTAGTAGTAGCAGTAGTAGTAGTAAAACTGTTTTGCTTTCAGCAAGCTGCTCCTGAGTTTGAATCTATCAATCAGGTTTCTGTGGAATTAAAATTAAAGTCCATTTAAGTGGCCCCACTTTAAAATTGACTTCCAGAAAATGTCTCTTGCCTGATAAACCGAAGAAAAGTTAAAAGTTTTAATATTAAAGCCAGCTTCTCATTTCTTGGTGGGCTGTAAGCCAGCCTGCCACTCACTAGGTTTAGATGTTGTAGACTTCACAGCACCTGCATGCTACTGTATACACCTCCTCCACCAGTAGTGGTCTGCACCCTGTTGCCTACTATCCAACCAGAGGGACTTGCTATCCTCTTGCTTTTGGTGTTAGTGGTCCTCATTCAGTTTTCATGTACAGCTAAGGCACCCACCCAACAGTGAATCATTCATTGGAGCAGGTGAGAGCAGCAGCTGTGTGCAGACTATGACAGCCAAACCTGGGGAGTGGCTGAGAGTCCCAAGCCTCTAAGAATAGTGAGGGCAGCCCTCCAGCCTTTATTTCAGGTTGACCACAGTGAGGCTGTGCTGCCCATCGCTAAAGGTAGCTACACAGTAAAATGCAATTGATCAGACATCTAAACCAGTTATCAAACTTTGACAAATATGGCAAAACAAAGAACAAGTTGATGCAAATTTAAATAGGATACTTAAGATCACACAAAATCACAGCTTCTTCTTTTCCATCCGTTCGAAGGAATTATCGAGGCTTAGTTGCCTCGACCAGCCTCTCTGTCTCACGCGAGCAGCCATGTTGACCACGTTCCAACTGGTCCGGACAGCTACCTCGATCCTAGCGGCACTGGACTCAATGCATCTTGAATATAATCATTCTTACATCTATATATAAGTTTTTTTATGTTAATGGGAACCCTGTGGAGGGTGGTCCTGGCCACCTGATGTTACCTCGTACTATCTGCACTCAGGGTTGTTTTGCCATCGTGAACAGATATGAAGTACCCGGAAAGAAAAATAAATAGGACTTATGGGAGGTAGTGGCAGATACTGCGAAACTGTAACTATCTCCCCCAAAGCTGGATGGCCTAGCCAGGGCAGGGTGTACTATCAGTATAAACTGCATGAGTGTGAAAAGGAATAAACAAAAAGCGCAGAAGAGCTGGTGCTGAAATAACAAATGTTTACGGACAGCTGAAAGAAAAAGAAGGAATCGGCAAACAGAAATCTAACAGCGATACCTCTGAAAGTGGTTGCTGACGCTTATTCGAGGTTTGTTAAATGGGATAATGACCGTAAGCTGTGCAGTGGAAATGAATCTTAAAACATCTCGGCGCGACTTTCCGCTAGTGCTATTTAATGTCATTTGAAAGCCTGCATCAATAGTGTGATGGAAGAAGAAGAAGGTTCAGTGGCAGTGAAAGAAAACAGGAAACCCAGCGCGCTCCCTCTGCGTCACATTTGTTCCCCGTGTTATCAACCTTTCTCACTTTCCACCAACACTCATTACTGTGCTGGTCTGTCGAGCAGTAGCCAGAGATGAGTTTTTGAGTTGGAAGAAGGCCAAAAAAATATCCGCTCAACCTGCCCATTTCCTGTTTTTGCTTGTTCTTCCAACAGGATGGAGTGAAGAATTGCTCGAGCTCATTTTTTTTTTTTTTTTTTTTTTTTTTTGGGACTGCCGTTGCATTGTCACTTCATTCATTCAGTCTCAAATTACTCTCTGGCTGGCCTGTCACCCAGTTTGCAGCTTGCTTGTTTTTAGTTAGGAAGCAGTAGTTAACTATGAGAACACTTATTATAGCCAAAGGCAATTTCTAGGTGGCAAAGCATTACTGGATGATGTAATGCCCAGATATAATAAAGTAATACTGTAGATGAGGCGGCAATAATGATTAGATAATAATAATGTGCAGAATTACTCTGGTGTTGTGTCATTTGTGTATATTTGCTCATTTCAACCTGGAGTCAGCATGGCAGGCAAGTGGGGCCATTAGAGCCGTAGCGAGGCCAGTGCGCATGCCGTGGGCTGCACATGCCGTGGGATGACACGTGGGAAAATCTGGGTTCTATCTTGATCCAGTGGACTAACACAAAGTTTAAAAGTGTCTAAAATGACTCTGGAAACACTGACATTCAATCAGAGCAACAACCACAACCTACTCACAGTATGAACATCCACTAGTCTCGCTTGTTTGTGTTGATACACTTTGTCTAGGTTTTCCATTCATCATGCACATATATCGTATCAGACAATATTTCTTTTTGCAGCAGCAGCAGCAGCTTCAGTGTATTAAACAATTTCAGTGTAACACTCTCCTATTCTGGAAATCCAGTAGAGATTTGCACTGATTAGCTGTGATGACTATTGTGTATAATTAATTTTGAGCTGACAGAAACTGCAGTGGCTTACAAACATAATCTATTATAATTATAAAGTATAATCATCATCTAACACCTCTAATTTTTTGTGTTCCGCGTCCAAAGGATTAGCATTATTTTTACTTATTTTTTTGGATGCCCATGATCTTCAGGCCCTGAGGCATCGCTGCATTAAAAACAGGCCTGATTCTGTCACGGAAATCACTGCACAGGCTCAGGAACACTTCCAGAAATCACTGTCTGTGAACACGGCTCGCCGTGCCATCCACAAACGCAGGTTAAAGCTCCATCGTGCAAAGTAGAAGTCATCGTCTCTGAGCCAAAGCTCGTTTAATAGACTGAGGCAAAGTGGGAAACTATTCTGCGGTCAGGCAAATCAAAATTTTAAATTAGTTTTGGAAAACATGGACGCTATAACCTCCAGAATAAAGAGAAGAGGGATTGTTATCAGTGCTCAGTTCAAAAGCCTGCAGCTCTGATGCAGCTCTGATGCAGGCTTTTGAACTCTGCGGGTCCATTAGCGCCCATGGAACAACATATGCTCCCATCCCGATGGCATCTTTTTCAAGGAAGGCCTTGCATATTTCAGCAAGACGGTACTAAACTGCATCTAGTCCAACAGCATCGCTTCGTAGTATGAGTCCGGATGCTGAACTGGCCTGCATGCAGTCTAGATTTTTCACCAACTGAAAACATTTGAATCATCATAAAATGAAAATACAGCACAGAAGGTCCAGGACTACGGAGCAGCAAGAATGGGAAACATTCCCCTCCCAAAAATCCAGCAACTGGTCTCCTCAGGTCCCAGATGTTTGTGAACTTTTGTTAAAGAAGAGGGGGATGCTGCACAGCGGTAAACATGGCCCCGTCACAGTTTATTTGAGATGTATTGCTATCATCAAATTCAAAATTGGTGATTCTAAATAGCCCGTAGGCGTGAATGTGGGTTTAAATGGTCGTTAGCACTGCGACAGACAAGCGACCCGCCTCTTGCCCTACGGCGGCTGAGATAGCCCCGACCCTGAATCGGATAAGCGGAAGAAATTGGCTGGATGGATGGGATTGTGAATGTCTTGTGAAACCAAACTTCCTCTTTAAGTTGCCGGACAAACAGAAACAGCTGTGTGGTTGAGCCCTGATTTGTCTCCCCAGCCCTTTCCGCTGGATCGATACTACGAGAGCGCAGGCTCGTTAAGCCAGGACTGGTCTGCTGATGTCGGCCAGTGACAAAGCATTTTCACGTATTCAAGAACACTGCGAGTTCTAAGGACGTGTCGCTCCTGCATCTGTTGCACTTCTCAGTAACAAGGCCTTGTCTTCATAGTGGAAGTATCTGTTTAATGAACTCTGTCTGGATGCTATTTTTACCCCATGTACACAGTTCTGAATATGCACTGATTTCTAAAGTATATCTCGTTGAAATATCACAGCCTTAATGAAACATCCCCGCTTCTTTTATGTGAAGAGCTCAGGCAATCAGCAGATGAGATTGAGTTCTTCTGCGCTGATAGAGATGCAATATCATCATATCAATCTGATGGATTCAATTAGAAATACCCTACTTGCTTTTTCATGTCAAAGCTAAAGACTTAGAGACTTTTCTTTTTATTGATTTACATACTTTTTCAATAGATTTCTAACTGGGGTTTTTAACAGACACACGTCTACACTTTTATTCCACAAAAATCACCGTCATTAAAGCGATTCTGAACAGGAAATGTGAGCTTCATTACTGAAGCAACCGGAGCCTCAGCTGAACATAGATCAGCAGCGGATGTTGATGCATCTGTTTCCCTACTGATTTCTAGCTCCATTAAGCAACAAGCACTGGTCTGGGATCAGTGTCAATATCGGGTTTGGTGCAGAGCCAAGGTGTGAGAAAATTAATGTGGGTGTGTATTTGTGAGCCTGCTTGTGTGTGAGCGCGATGATTACCGCAAACGCAGGATTCTCTGGGACCTAAGCAGGGGTAGGATTACTGCTGACTCACCGGGGAGCGCTTTCTGCTTCGCGCACGTGTGTGATTCAGCGCGAGAGAAAGTGTGTAGTAGCGTACGATGGTGCGTGTGCCTTCTAATCGCCACGTGTTTGACAAGAGCCTGATTGTGTCTACACCTGAACGCGAACACCTAGCTTGCTCCGTGGAGACGCACGCAATATGTCCTTCCCTAACTTTAGCCAAACAGCAGACACATTCTGATACGTGCAAACACAAAGCGACACACAAATATATGAGGCCGAATGGGTTTCTTGCCCTGCTGAATTCTAGCGGGAGCAAGAGAATAAGGAGTTTTAACCAAGCCACAGCAGAAACAATGGCAGATTAAGAACATACAACAAGGTCACCTTGTGTCAGAACATTACCTAAAGCCATATTCAAAATCAGCCCCAAAACCCAATCATATTTTTGTCCCCTTCATACCTGTATGCACAAATGCAGACTACAAAATACACACAATCATCTTTGACTAGTTGCCAGGAGCTGACAAGACAAGGGCACGGTACATATTTACCAGAAATACATGGTCAATGCAAGAGACTTTAGTCCCAGAACTAGCCTATTTCTGCACACTTTGGCCTGGTTTGGGAGCTCTGACTACTCTTTGAGCTGGAACAGAACGGAGGTGGATTTGCCTCCCACAAGCCCATCATCTGTGCTGCCTAGCATGACAGCCGCGCCGTGCATGTGTGTCTGCTTGCGCACGCGTTGTGTGTCCGTGCACATTGCTTGTGTCTCATGAGCTGTGTGGAGCAGGTTTTGATGAGAACAAACTGACATAGTGGCCCAGGAGTCCTGCATTTTTTTTTCTTTTCACTCAAGCATTCTGCTCTCTGCCTACCTCTTGTTTGTCTCATCCTCAGGCACACACACACACACACACAAACAATGTGTGTATTAGTGTATTAGAAAAAAACTAAAAGGTGAAAAATTAGCATGACCATTAGCTTTTTGACTTTTTCTGCTGTGTGATGGTTCAACACTGTTGCTCAAAGTATTTGTGGGGAAAACTGATAAGTATATAATATATTTTAAGTAGTATGATGATCATCTTGTGTATATTAATGCATACATCCTTGTTCTGTGTTATGGACTTTGGTCTCCATGTATTGCTGCATCCCGCTGATCCTCAAGCGGATTGAGATCTGAGGTCAACGCCTCGGGCTCTTTCTCATGCTCCTCAAGCCATTCCTAATCACGTGTCGTGGCATAGAGCGCCGTCCTCCAGGCGGAGGCCGGCGTCGTGGTGTTTTTGGTCTGCAGCTGTTTAAGTTGGTCATATATTTCATAGTGGCAAACACTTTTCCCAGAAGTACATCGCATTGTAACAAGATCACTGGTTTTTACTTCACCCATCGGTGGTTTTAATGTTGCAGATGATCAGCGTAGACTTTCAAACCGCTGCCAAGAATAGGGTTTACACAACATGCTGGGACATCCTTAGTGGATGCCCAACACGTACTACACACGGACACACATTTCACCTCCACATTATACTCTTCCTGCTGCAATGCAAGCTGGCTGTGCGGTTGAATGGGTGCATGATTTGAGACCTGTCTTTGAAGTCCGCTGAGGCAGGGAATGGGAAGTGATGGATTTATGTTTCATGACATGCTTTACTGGCACAGTGCCCTTCTCAGTCTGCCTGGCTCATCTCGGGTCTGCACTGCAAATTCTAATCGTATTCATCCAAAGCTGACAGCCTTGTATAATTCACCCTTTGCCTTTCTTATTTTGTTTCTCTTAATTCCTTTTTATTTTTAGTCACTGTTTAGATCCTTCTTTATACTTTTCTAGCTTTCCTTGGATGTATTCATCTCTCTCTGATTTTCCTCCTCATCTGGGCCTCTACTCCTTAGCTCCTGGCTAAGAAGGTACTCACCCTGTGCTCCCTGGAGTGTGGCAGCTGTCTAAACAGGACAGCTATGATGCTGGCCTGCATGCCCCCTGCTCCTCAGTATGATCTCCTGCAAAGAAACTGTTCTTTCCTTAGCATTTCTGATGAAGAGGTCAGTCTGTCTGTTTTTTTCAGTATAATGGGGTTAAAACGCTTGTTGCAGACACAGTCCATCCTTTATCGGTATGCATAAGCTGTAATAAAGGTTGTTCATAAACTCTAAGGGGGGATTTATTGTGGCAGTGAAAATAAAGCAGGTTTAGACTGTTTACCACTCCTAATTACAACGTGAGGACACATTACTTGAAGCTTGTGTTTATTAATAGGCTGGGCAGGATGTAGTCAGTTGGTTCGGGCCCAGGCACACCCCTCCAGGTTTCACTGTCATTGTCCATGTGAGCATTAAGTTCCCCTACTACACAGCAATACAGCCTCTCTACCCCACCCGGGGACCCCTGGGTTGGGTAGTGGTGTTCAGCACATGAGCAAACACCAGTCAGGGCTCATTTGCCAACACAGGTCCATCCATCCATCCATCCATCCATCCATCCATCCATCCATCCATCCATCCATCCATCCATCCATCCATCCATCCACCTTCTTCTCCTTATCCAATTCAGGGTCGTGGGGGAGCTGCACCCTATCCCAGCTGTCAAAGGGCAAGAGGCAGGGTATACCCTGGACAGTCTGTCACAGGGCTAACACAGAGAGACAGGCAACCATTCACGCTTGAATTTTCAGCCAGTTTAGACTGACCCATTAACCCACCCCCATTAACTGCCTGTTTTGGAGTGTGGGAGGAAGCCTGAGTACCCACAGAGAACAATATGGACTTCTTTGACGTGTTGTCAGTGGTGTCAGTTACACCAAACAGTCTTCATTGGGCCGGGCAAATTCACCGCTACTGCCAGAATTAGTGGATACATTCTGAAGGGCTATTGCTAGCAATTTTCTTCCTTTGAAAATCAGAGGAGGATCGCCTGGCCAATGAGAATTTGGTCAATGAGAGTCAGCCTGCAGCAAGAAGATTCACCTCATGTTCTCTTGTGTTTATTTTATTTACAGTCAGTGTGCTGATAACCCTGCTAATGGCTTTAAAGCCTTCATTCATTCATTCATGAAAATTTTGTGCTACTGACACTAAAAGTTATTGTCATTTTACATTGTAATTAAAGAAAATGCAAATACAATTAATATAATTTACAACAAAGCCCCATGTTGCCAAATTAAGAAGTAACAGATGGCGCTAAGCCTCTCAACATCAAGTTTGTCTTTAAAGGCTAATGTGCTATTCGCCATATCCTATTGTGCACTGTGTATAACAACCATGTTAAGCGATCTACGCACACGTATTTTGCATCAGTCAATGAGAGTACTTCATATACATCTGTGCAGTCAACCTGAGCTGATCTGGTGGAGGTGCACATGTGAGACAATGAAATGCAACCCAAACCGTCCATTTGAAGTAAAAATGTAATGTATTTAAAGGCAAGATACCAAAAGTTCACATTCGGAATTTAAAATCAGCAACTGTTTCATATTTTCTTTGCATGATATCAAAAGCTAAATAGCAGAATTGCAAAAATCATGTTGCCCAGTAATCTACCACAAAAGTGTGCTTAAATCTGTGTGACCGCTGCAGTATTTTGCCATATGACTTTGCTTTGTGTTTCACTTTCTTTTTTTCTGCCCGGTTGCCGCACTCCCACTCCACTGCGGGACAGGCACTTCAATGAATAATAATACTGCAGGTTTTTTTTTCACACAAGCCTCAATTTTTTGTCACCCTGGAATGGCATTGTGAGGTAACATAAGTGCAAATGTTAAAAAAAAAAAAAAAAAAAGGAAAACACTTTTAGAAGCTGTCCTGTTCTTGCCTCATATATCACACCTCACCGCAAAGCTTGAAAGTAGAGCTGACATTTGAATTCTGCTAAGAATTTTTTTTTTTTTTTTTTAAATCGACCCCAAGGATGTGCCCAGAAATTCTGTAACGGACGCAAATTAGAGCTGCTTTCATCCGTGATCTTGCTCTTTTGGTCACCACCCAAACTGCACTGCCAGAGGTGGCGGAACCGCGGGTAAAGCGAGAGTTTCCCGTTCAGGCTCAGCTCCTCCTTTAGCTGAATATTCCTGCAAAAGACAGACTTCACACTGCAGCTGATTCCCATTTGTGAACAAATCCTCGAGGCGCTTTTCTTGTTTGACGCAAACCATAACCCCATGCCGACCAACCAACACAACCCACTATTTAACGGTAAATATTATAATGCTTTGACTTTAGTACTTCAAATTCATCACCCTGATTGTCGTGGTCTGACAAATTCAGCACGACTCGATCATCATAAAGAGGCAGCAATGGGGCGCTGAGGTCACAAACTGGACATGCTACACTCCTCTGCCATGCATTAAAATCACAAACAGAACTGGTGACAAGACAGCCTTGGCAGAGCCCAGTTGCCACTGAGAATGTACTCGACCTACTGCTGAGGACACAGCTTTCCTTCCAGTTACACAAGGACCAGATGGCTTGGAGCACAGCCCTAGAACTTCATACTTCTTCGTCCACAAAATCGAGCCCGTGCTGTGTGGAAGGGTTGATTTAGTAGCATCTCAGCTAAAGCTGCCTTAAATATCCAAATGCAAAGGAAGCGTACCTCCAAACTTCAGCTGTTGATCACCTGCTGTTCTGATTTTCACTCCACTGAAGTGCTTCAGCTAACCCCGTCATTATCTCACAGACCAAAGAAAGCTCTCAGACACAACTGGCACCAGTCGAATGCATCAAATACCTGTCCACTACCTTATACCTGAACTTGTATTCTCCTGTCAGACTCTGTACAGCAGGGCTACCTTCACACACACACACACACATACACATGCTTGCATATGCATGTACACAATTGTGCACACTTGCTCATGCAGGGAGTTTGATCAGACAGTGACTGCAGATGAACGGTTGACACCAGGAGAATGTGTGTGTGTAACGGCCCACAGGGGAATCTGGCTGTGATCAAAAATGTATCAAAGGGGAGATAAAACTTGAAAAAGCAAACTTGAAAAGCTCTCCTCATTTTGTACCTGATCACAAAAATCTTTTCTCTGGGTTTTTTGGGGGCAATGCGGAACTGTTGTTCACTAACAGCACAGGCTGGTTGTCATATTTCTCTATTTTTTTTCCCTCCCAAAATGCTGCAATTGTTTAAAAGCCCGTTAGCCCGCGTTGCAGAGCGTTATTAGTCATGCAAGCAGTTGTCAGCCTTCTCTCTGTGGGTTTGGCTTGATGGCTGCGGGGTCTATCTTGCATGGCAAAAGCAGCCAGTTGCTGTAACCGCATTAGCCGGTGAACCCGAGCTGTGCTGTCATCTCCTTGTCTGTCTGCGCTGCCAAATACAAATACAGGTGAACAAGCCCCTTTAAACTGGGAGCATCTGCACTCTACTGGCCTTACAAAGGAAACGGGTTCTGTTCAAACAACAGGGAATGAAATTATGTCCGACTCTGGCCTAGTTCCTGTCCTCAGAAGTCGCTAATGGCTTATTAAACATTGCTATGCTGACCTCTGCTGACCTGACACTATTCAGTGGGATCACCAGACCTTGTTCTCTGCTGTGGAAACGATTATTATCGACTGCAGTAAGGTAAATTGATCCAGATCAGCAACTGAGGTGAGCATCCCTGGAGGGAACGAGTGGTTTGTTGCCTAAGTGTTCTTTCCTTTTTGACTAAACAGTGCAAAAAAAGGTGACTCCTCAGCGTCGCCATGCGACAGTGCAGCAGTTCAGCTGTAGTTTATTTGCCCCCTGAGATGGCCGTAAGAGCTGTCAGCTCTTCTTAAAATTCATCGCGCCAATAAAATATATATAAATACCTCTTGCCACTGCTGAAACTGGAATGCTCAATAGAGTCAGACAGTTTTTAGACACCACCTCTGTCGCTGCACCTGCTGTCTCGCTCTCTAACTGTCCCTGCTTCCGTGGCTGTCTGGTCACAGTGTTGTGAGGGGGGGGAAAAAGGTAGTGTACTCATGTCTGCATCCCCATTAGCATATGCCTGAGACTTTTTAAAAACACAGGTGGTAACAAATAGATGTATAGCCCTGTATTAACGCATGCAGAGCACACACGGGGTGAATTATTTATGCAGCGGTGATGCTGCATTTTTCATTTCGGCTTCTTCCTCATTTATCCGAGCTGTGAAATGCACGTGGCATATTTTGAAGTGGCAGCCGTGTGTGCAGGGGGGTGGATGCGTGCGCGGCGTGTTTTCACAATGCGCACTTTTTTTGTGTGTGTTGTTAGTTGATACCTTCATTACATTAATGATTTTTCAGAGTGATCATGTAAAGTACGTTTCGCAGATGCGCGGTTGCGCTTGTGTGTGTGCGTGCGCGCATGTTTGTGTTTGGCTGGATGGATGTGTGTGTGTGTGTGTGTGTGTGTGTGTGTGCGTGCGTGCGTGCATCTGCGTGTGTAAGTGTCTGTCTGTATTTGTGCATCCCAATTCAGACAAAGGCCCAGCCAGAGTCCATTGGCTGGGCGGGAGCGCGTGCGGTGTAGTAATGAGGGCGTCATTAGTTTGGCTGGGAGGCTCCTCTGCTATTAGCTAATGGATTCTCAGCCATCTGCTCTGACAGGCTCTGCTGGTTACTCATTTCCACCTCGATCAGAGTCTACTACAGGAGATGTCTTTCCTCTCTCTGCGTCGAGGCTCCATGAGTGGCTGATCCCCTCCTGCTGTGCGGTTCAACTCTTGTCAGTTTGTCTGGCTCGCTGTCAAGGAGCCGTTTGTCTGTCTCTGCAGTTGCTTTTGTGCCCCAGACAGCATCTGTATGATACCCCCCCTCCCCCTCACACACACACACACACACACACACACACACACACACACACACACACAATCTACATTTGACTCTTCAGATTTCTATTCTACTCTTTTTGGTTTGTTTGCCTGCAGTTAACATTCTTCCCATTTCTGAAATCAAAGCAGAAGGTGAAGTAAAAAAGGCTTTTCGCTCTCCTTAATGGTTTCTCTAACTGATGTATTTATCTTCCATTAAAGACGCTCTTCTGTGCATACACCTTGAGTTGTTTCCTGCCAACAAACTTTCACCCTCACTTGGCCTTGTTCTCACTGTTAACTTGAGAAAAACCGAGTGTGCTTGAAATATCTTTTATAATACAACCTTTGAAGATGGCTGCTTTCAACTGACCAAGCCATGGTGACTTACCGAAGTACAAAGGGCCAGCTCTCAGTGTGAAGTGGCTGGATATTTCTCAAAATCACCACAAAAAAAAAAAAAAAAAAACATTAAACAATTAAAAGGCAAGATTTCTGTCTTTGGAGGGGGCGAAACAACAACTCGCTGGAAGAGACAATCTGTGACCTATCTTGTCAGCTTCACTGGGAGCTGACCTCTTTATTCCACTCAGGCTGGAACCAGAAATAGGTTGTGAGTCCATTGCTGGTGGGTCTCCACAGGACGCGAGCGGTAATAGATTTTAAACAGACTGGCTCCCAGGGCAAGAGAATAAAATCGCCACCTTTTGATCCTTTTGGAAAATATGTATGAAAACCAGGTCTATTTACCTGATGCGTTCCACTTATGCTACTCTGCCATTCTCTCTCCCGTGCTGCTTCTGTGCTTTCAGCCAGTTGTCAAGTGGCTTTTATGAAAGTTTTTTAAAAGGCCAGAAAATATGAAATGCCAATCAGGTGAATTTGCATCAGATGGACTGCACTGAATGAATAAGCTTTCACTGAACAGAATGTCAACTAAAAAAAAAAAAAAAAAAGAGGAGGGGGAAAAAAAAGCGGTTTTGTGTGATTAAAGCTCTTGTTTTTATTTTTACCACTAGAAGTAAAAATAAAAACATCCTATCTCGCTCCCCTCGCCTCCGACCGGTCGGGGCAGATGGCTGCCCCTCCCTGAGCCCGGCTCTGCCCAGTTTCTTCCCGTTAAAAGGGACTTTCTCCTTCCCACTGTCACCAAGCGCTCGCTCACAGGGGCTCGACTGATTGTTGGGGTTTCCCCTGCATTATTATAGTTTCTTTACCTTACAACATGAAGCGCCTTGAGGCTACTGTTTGCTGTGATTTGGAGCAATGTAACTGAAATTGAACTGAATGGATTAGAGGAGAAACTCATGATGTCATCAAACGAAGATCCGATGACCTGTTTTATCCTACCTGCAAATCCAACACTAATAGAACAGCACAAAGATTTTATTGCACTAAAGTTGAAACCGGATGTGATGAGAGAGGGTCGGATCTGACAGAGAACTGTGCCTTGGCTAGGGAATTGTCAATCACAAGTGTCCGAGCCCATAAACTTATCAGGGAAGTGTTTACAGAGATCAGAGCAGGGGGCCGCTTCCCCACAGATTCTATAGGACCACAGGGTTCGCCCCCTTGTGACCATTACCTCATCCAACTCATGATCTATCTATTGTAATATCTGAAGCACCGAAAGAGTTTTGTTGTCACGGTATTGTATTTGTATTGTAACTAATGAGAATTAAAATCCAGCTCACAAACAGCGATATCCACAAGCAAATCGATCATTATGACCTCGATCTTGACCTTGAGCACAACCGAGTGAAGACCATTAATGATAACAAAGGTAAAACACTTTCTTCATGTTTGACGCTGATCACAACAGATATCTGCCAATAGTGAGACCTTTTGTTAAATAGCTGAGGTAAGCAAATCTTTGCCACAAATCTCACATCTCTAGCATTTACATCATAATGCAGGGTGACCAGTTAGACTGGGTTATACTTGTTTGATTCCAACGATCCGGTAATGTTAATAACAGATCTGCACAGCATCATTCATTTTTTTACCAATCCACTGCCTGCCTGATTGCTACAGCAAGGAGGCAGTGATCAGATAACCTGTTACGTCAGATGCTTTTTGTTGTTTTGTTTTCACCCAAAAATATAGCTTGATTTACATACATAAGCGCTGTAATACCTTTATCACCTTTTGCTCCATCATCTGTTTGGCCACTTGCATTTTACTCTGTTACCTGCTGCCTCTTAAAAAAGTTAAGTTCAGCTCTTTCGATACAGCCAAACCCAGAGCCAAACTTTGTATTCTTGAGTAATATACAGCAGTAATTCAGTAAAGCATTACAATGGCAGTATATGGTGTGAGGTTAAAAAATGTCACATAGTGGATAGTGTGTTATATGATTAGTGTACATATTCGGGGTTTATGTGTATCCACTGAGCCGAGCAGGCCGGCCACTCATCAGCTCAGCGCAAGTGTTCGTCTGTTTGACTAATAGTCTCTATTTGTTTTTATCTCCCTGTATTCCCAGCCCCCCCCCCCCCCCGAGCCCCCATCTCTTTCTTTCCCTTTTACACTGTCCATCCATTTCTCATTTACTCTGAATATCACAGCAGCCGTCCCTGAGGGACCCTTCCAAGAAATTACACATTATCACCCTTCGCTTTGACACAGACGTGTTGGGGCATTTATCACACCTATCAGGACGCGTCATCAACATACGATCGCGTCCGCTGTCTCCGGGGGGGGGCTGCAGCTCATCCGAAACGCACATACATGCGCGCAACACAGACCGCCAAACATCCAGATGTAGCTGTCAACTTTATGACACCCTCTCTCACTCACACACACAGACACGCTGACACGCGGGCGTATCCTACTGATACCACAAATCTTTCCTTCCTCCTGGGTTTCTCTTCCTACTGGTTTAGCACAGCTCCCTCGGGCACAGTAGAACCCGATCCTGTTTAATTGAGTGTATCTCATCATTTGCAGTGGGCCCTACCCTCTCTAATCAGTTTCAAGAGCTCCTTGTCTTTCTACCACCCTGCGCGCGCTGTGTGTGAGTGTTTGTGTTTTGAATAGATTGGGTGAGTTAAGTGAGGAGGACAAAGGCACCTATACGAATCATCCTTTTGACTCTCTGAATCTAAGAAAGTGTGAGAGGAAGAGAGGAATAATTGGCATGTCTTGGTAGATAATAAGTGAATGAACTTGAGACACGAGTGCGCCTCGAAGTCTCGTTACGGTCAGGAGGAGGGTTCAGTTTTTTCCTTTTCAAAGTAAATACAGACAACTTTTTAAGATGAATTCTGTTGTCTTGTACTGAGTGACGCTGTGCTTCGGTTCCTGTGGGACGGGCAGAGAGTCATCGCCTCTCTGATTACTGTTAAATACTGTAGCACGGCGGCGCCCTAGTACTGCCTGTATTTTCTGGGGAATACGATTTGTGGACGCAGAAGAACATAATAAGAACACCACAGCATCGTGATGCATCGGTTTAATACAAGATGATCAAGATCAGACAGATCATACTATTTTATGGATCAAAATCCATCTGGAAAATCTGGGTGTGCTATTTACTGTAGCTTATTTTAACCTGCGGCTGCTGCTGAATCTGAAAGCCGCTTTGGAACCCACCTCCAGCCCAACTCCTCTTTTCATGCTGTGCCTGATTTATTTCAGTATAATGTTGTTGTCAGTGATGCCCGCTCTGTTTTGTGCTGATGGATGTTGTGCCTGCTCTCCCGATTTCATGCTTCCGCACGTGAGCATGACAGTATAGCAGCATCCCAAAACAGAGCCAAATCAAGTAACAATCTTCTGCTACAATCTTCTACAATTTGGAACTTTTTAAAAAAAAGTTTATTATTTGAAGTGAGTTCCACACTTGGCTTTGTTTGTACATCTAATCTCACAGCCTCTCATACCATGTAGTTAGTAGCATGTTCTTCTGTATTTCTGGTTTAATGGTGGCTGCCAAACAGTGTTTAGGCGCACGGCTGCCACCTTCTGGTTGTAGTAGTGTACTGCATCCCTCCACTCACTGGTGAAAACAGAAGAATTATGCCAAATAAGCATAAAATAATCGACTTTTTGGAAAATTTATGAATGTTCAAGTAGTCAAAAAAATCAATGCCATCCATTGTCCTGAGTGAATTTCATTCGGCCTTTGACTTCTTGAACCCTGCTTCACCCTCCATATTTCTAGGCTACGTTGTTGCAAAATTAGCCAGAAAATCACAAGGACCCCAAGTCGCTCTCTGATGTTAGCTGATGAGTGTTGGATAGAAAGCACTTGGGCGTAGGGGGGGGGGGGGGAGTGCTTGTATGAATGGGTGAATGATGCATGTTGTATAAAGTTCTCTCAGTGCTCGAGTAGAAAAGCGCTGTATAAGAACCAGTCCAGTTATCTTTCCACTCAAGTTCATTAATTTTTGGTAGGCTCAGTCGTTTCCCTCTCCCTCGAGCTCTCTCTCCTGCAGCAGTGTGCTTGAAGCCTGACCAGCTGTTCTGACTTTGACACACAGTATGTAGTATTAAGGACGGATAGTTAACCTCCTCGGCAGCGCCGGGTCCAACGGCTCTTCTGTGGTGGAAATCCAGCTTTGCAGTCTGTGCCACTTGGGAGACGCAGCTACTAGTGGCGCTTTTTCAATTATATCATTGAAATTACAGCCATTCAGCCCTAATAGGCTCGGGTCCTTCATAGTCATAGAACCATTGTTTTATTTTAAATCCAGTAAAATGCATCATCAGTGCTGTTCTTTCTGCGTGTACCACACTCTGTGCTGATTCAGCTTTATCGTGTTGTTTCGTCTCTTTGGACTCACGCGTGCACGTCGAGTCACGTGCAGATGCACTCGACTGAAAGCCGGTGCAGCGTTGCAGTGTTTTAAATGGACCCCAGAGATGACACGCAGAAACCCTCACAGTGCTCTGCAAAGAATTAGCACCATCAGAAACAAAGCGGGGGGTGACAGCACTAATTGTTGTTGCTTACTGATGCCTTCTAGTGGCAATATGTTTGTGATGGTGTAGCAGTCTGAACTGTGCAGTTTGATGTCACCCCAGCTGGCTGGCTGCTGGTACTGTTTCTAAGTGAGCACATACACTTAGAAACAGTCTGACTCTCTTTATCCCTCCGTGGCCATTATCGCTGTCTCCTTCTCCTCTTTTTCTTTGTAACTGTGTCACTCTTGTGCTATCTCCAAATGTTCTACGTTATAAATAGGAATTAGCGTTCAGAAAGAGGGTAGATGGATATAAATGGAGAGCGATAGCCTCCTTTTTTCATGTGTGCGCGCGCGTGTTTTTGTATACATCTAGCGCGCGTGCAAGACTAAGTGCTCGTCTCTCTAAGCATTTCGCCTTCTTAACCCCCACCGCCATCTTCATCTCTTCTTACTCCTTCCTTTTTAACTTTGAGCCTTTTATGAGCACTCTTTGCCCTTGGTTTGTCATTCCACACTCGAGAAGTGCATCACTATATCACATATGCATAGGGACTCTGTGTGTGTGCGTCTGCGCGCGCGATGCTCCCTGTGGTTCCTGCTGTAGTTCTGTATGCTTTCAGCTTTTTCTAGCTTCCCAGTGTGACTCAACCTCACATGTCTATTTGTGTCTTTCTCTGTCTGTATTTTACTCACTACATCTTGCTCTTAATAACTTACTTCCTCAACATGTTTTTGTTTTTGTTTTTTTTGGCCATTTTTTCTCTCTCCTGCTCTCTCTCTTTTCCACTCCAGATTGCTCACTTTCACATTTTCTCTTCTCGCTTCTTTGTCTGTCCCTCCATCTTTCTTTCTTTTTTATTGCGCATTTTCACCCCTCCTCTCACTTTCTCCCCACTTCCATCCCTCCCCCTCCCTCGTCCCCCTCCTCCTCCCATGCCTGCCATCTCTTCTTTCATTTTCTGACTCAACACCTTGCTCTTTGCATGTCTATTTCTGGTCTCTATCTTCCTCTCCCCATGCCAGCATCACCTCCCCCTGGTTCTCATTATCTGTCTCCCTCTCTTCCTCTCTCTTGTCTCTGTCTCTGCTCAGATTCCTTCTATTCCCGAACCTGTCCCACCCACATGTGCATGTGTGCTTGCATGCACCCACACAGGCATATACCTGCACGCACACAGATACACAGTTTTAGAGGAATTGCATCCTTAGGCCAGTCATTTTCTTTACCTCTGGGAACACGACAAACATGCTTGTTAAAAGGAAAGGTAATGTCACGACAAGCGTTGTCAAGGATTGTTTTCCTTCCTCCCTTAAACACATTTTGAGGATATCAGTGGTTTGAGCTTCAAGCGTGATGCATATCAAGTGAATTCATGCTCGCTTCTGGTGCTTTTGCCAACTGTAGGTGTCATGTGATGTCCTCGATTTCAATATTATCTACACTAATAACTTCAGACATAAAATAAAGCAACAAAATAAGAACAGAAGGCAACCTGTCAATAACATAAAGCATCTGTTCCAGAAATGTCTTTTTCTCATTTGAACATTTGTAGCAGATTGCAACACAATTAATCAGTGATCTGAAAAATGATAATGTATCATTATGAATCTAAATAAGCCATTGTTTTTTCCCCCTGTCTTGCTGCCCTTGATTCTATTGAACCTTTTTTTTTCTCCCTGAACTCGTGTTTTTGTCACTAATGAGCCCCACTCAGTGCGACTTGCAGACAAAGCAGAGCAGATGTTCCTCAGAAGAAGAAGAAGAAGAAGGAGAAGAAAAAAACTCAGTTAAATTATAGCACGTTATACAATTTTTTGGCATTATAACCGTAACAGATAAACTAGTCGTCAGTGACACAATCACAACGCAACAAACATTTGTGGAAATGTATCTACACTTTCCACTTTTTCCCCCCTCTCTCAGTTTGCGCTGCTTTGTTTTGCACGTTGTGCCTGTGCCCTCATTTTTTTGTCACTTGAAGTAGAAGACTCGCTCCCCCCCCTCCCCCCAATATCCTCTGATAAAAAAGGAACAGATGTTCATTGAAAAGCTACTGTGAAATTATAATTATAATACATTTTTTGTCATGCAAACCTTGATGGCTGTCAAAAAAAAAAGGGGGAAAAAAAAACATTTTTGATAGACTCCACTAGCAATAAGCATGTGTATCATTAACCCACAATTACAGATTCCACATCACCTGTTCGTGGACTGTATTTTCTGTTTATGCTCCGCCTCTTGATGACACCACAAAAATGTCTTTTTTTTATACATATATTTGCTTAGATTCGGAGTTGTGTGATAGAATATTTCCTCCTAAATGCATGACATTGAGGTTTGGACAGATCTATAGAGGAGACAGTGTCTCCAGCAGCAAGACTGACCTCATGTGATCAGCCTGCAGAATCATGCCGCACCGTTAACTATACCAACAAAGCACTTGCCAGGCAAAGCAAATGTTAGTAGAAGTATCAATAGAAAGCGATGAAAATGAGTGCAAAGAAAACCAAATTAAAATCATTTGTGGCAGACACTTTATGTTCACACACACATTTATGCAGCTGTTGTCGCGCGCATTATCCAGATTCTTTCATTGTGTAATCAGTGGAGCTAAAATTATCATCTGCTGTTCCTAAATTTCTTTGTTTCCCCACGCACAGTTGGATAGCAGTTTGTTTCTGGCAACATACTCATGGGGCTATTGTTGTCATTATTATTATCCTCCATTCAGGCAGGACACAGGCTTACTGGTTCAGTAGCATTTCCTTGTCAGGTTTCGAGACTGTGCCGGTAAAGCCTCTGCGAGGATGGATTGATTTGATCCAGCGCGCAGTACGGAAACTGCAGTATGGTTCTGACACTGTGAAGGTTTACCATTCCATATACAGAGTGTTGCACATGCAAAAAGATGACGTTCGCTTTTACGCTTTCTTAGATGCGTCTACGTGTGCTGAACAGGCTTAGAGATAACAGGATTTTCACTCGGCCCATGCTGCGTGAAACAGCTGTGGTACAGTGGTAGCCCCTCACAGAACATTCAGAGCCCACTTGTAGGAAATTAAATAAACGGGGAGGGCTTATATCAGCTGTAAGGAATTATGACCACAGTTACAAGCAAAGCACAAATTAATAATACCTGCCCGCCTTCATGAATCTGATGCAATCAAAATAGCTGCAGCAGTCAGCTGCTTTCAGCAGAATAAGCTCTGAGAAACCCACTATACGCTATCTATCCAGCCGAGCAGAGAGACGTAATTAGCAACTAGCTGGTGAATATAGCGGAGTAATTAGAAGATAAAGAGCTAAATATTTCCCCCAGCAGGGTGGTCGCCAAAATAGAACTAAATCTGCTGGATGTGTTAACATGGCAAATGTTTGCTAACGTTTTTCAACAGCAACTTAATGAACTGATTGTGGCGTGTGCAAGTGGTCAATCGAGGCAAATCTTAACTAACAGATAGCATCATCTAAATATCTAAATATGTCTAAATATGAACAATCCTAAGCAGAAATGTGAACAATGGATGATACCAAGTTAGAATTGATGGACTGTTTCTATTTGCAGTACTTTATAGTGTATGTGTCTTTATAACTCTGTGCTTGGATCTCCCCACATATATAAACGTGAAGCGGGCATTTGGCTGGCACCGAGATCAGCTGATCTGCTGGAATTGCAGTTGAGCTTGGCCCGGTGACCTGCCTGAACTAATGCTACAGTTAGGTCCATAAATATTTGCACCTACAGTCCTGTGCAAAAGTCTTGAGCCACCCCTCATTTCTTTATATGTTGCTGGGAAAATGGGAAATGGGTGAAGAATTTTTATTGAAACATGCAAACATACATGCTTTCTTGTAATTTTTAAAAACAATTTTCAGGAATAGTTCTCCAGGCTTCTTGAAGGACATTCAAGGCGCTTCTTTGGCTGCCTTTCGTTCTGTTCTCTGTCAAGATGATCCCACACTGCTTCGATAATGTTGAGGTCCGGGATCTGGGGAGGCCAATCCATGACTGATATTGTTCCATTGTGTGTTTCTCTATCCAGGTGCACCGTCAGTGTGTTTGGAATCATTGTCATGCTAAAAAAAAATAGAGTTTTTGTCAATCAGATGCTTTCCATATTCCAGAGTTTATAATTCCATCAATCTTGACAAGATCTCCAACACCACTGGCTGAAATGCAGCCCCAAACCATGACAGAGCCTCCACCATGCTTTACAGATGTCTGTAGACACTCACTGTTGTACCTCTCCTGACCTCCTCTTTACACATTGATGATGATTTGAACCAATTTTTTTAAATTTGGATTCATCACTTCATAAGACCTCACTGATTTTATTCCAGTTCTTGTGTAATTTGGCATACCTGAGCCTTTTTTTCCTTGTTTCCCTTCTTTAAGAACTGCTTTTGGACAGCCACCCCGAGCCATACAGTACACGCCCGTGCCATAACATTACCACCACCATGCTTGACAGGTTCTGTGGCTGTTTTGGCTATTGAGCTGTTTTTCAGAGTACACCCTGCACAGGTTGCCGGTCTGTCACACATAGAAGAGATGTTTATTCCTATTGACAACTTAGAATCACCAGTTAACCTAAACCCATTCATATCTTTAGACTGTGGGAGGAAGCTGTACTCAGGCAGAACCCACACAGACCCGGGGAGAATCTGCAAACTCCGCACAGAAAGGTCCCAGAATGGATTTGAAAACCATCGCGCCACCATGCCTATTTAAATTTTTTGAGGTAAATATATTGTGATGCTGCAGGATATACACTGTAGATGTTTGCTTTAACATTCACCACAGCAAAACAAGACTAGCAGCAAGTTCTAGCGCAATACTTTCCAAATAAAAGCAAAAAATGCTGACAGTGCTCTACAGTGTATACAGTACATCTTAAACGTGTCCTGTACATCCTAGCGCTTGAGAAATGAAGTTGCACTTTAATGTTGCCATGGGAGATACTGCTCTCCCTGCCTGTTCGGGGGGGAGCTGCATTAAAAAAGAATAAGTTCGCATCTTGACCCAGCGCGGGACAGAAAGAGGTCAGAGCTCCAGTGTGTTAGACAGGGTTCAAATAGAGATTTGGCCACACTGGTTTTATTTGTGAGTGAAAGAAGATCTAGAGCTCTTCTGAAAAAAATTGAGAGATTTATGGAAGGATGGAGAGACAGACAGACAGATTGAGAGAGAAATGGCACGCTGGCTGAAATTGAAAATGGAGTATCTGCTGCAGCACTTTGAAAACGCGCACACACACATACACACCGTCACACAAACAGGTTGACAGAAAGAGAGGGTGTGTGTGTGTGCGCGCGTGTGTGTGTGTGTGACAGCTGTGTCCTGCTGCCCATCAGCGCTATCTGCCCCCTCCTGCTCTTTTTCTCTCTAAAACCATGTCTCTGTTTAGCCCTCACACATCATTACCTGGAAACCCTGTTGCTTTCTCTTGACTCCTTTCTTTCTTAACAGCCTCTCTTCCTACCTAAACTCATTCCTCCCTACTGGACAGAGTGGAGGAGAGTTGCAGGAGGTTTGTGAGTCAGAGGCTGCTGCCTGACAGCCAGCCAGCCGGCTAGCTCAAGAAATTTTTCATCCTCTACCTCCTGTGTTTCCTTCCCATCCTCCCATTCTGTCTCTGGTCTGTTGAGGCCCAATGCTGCTCACTGGAGATACCAGGACACACAGAAGAAGGCCAAATGCAGCCCCAGCCCACCCCCAGCCCCATCTCTCTTCCTCTGCTCCTCTTCCTAGCATTCTTGCGCTCCTCTTCTTTTTTTTTTTTCCCCTCTGCTCTCATTCCCCATCACCCACACACTTCCTTTGTATACACCTGAACATTCCTCTCTCTCCCTCTCATTTCTTTTTCATTAAGTTCCTGCCATCCTAAGTTTCCTCTTCAGGCCTTTGCCCAGATTCCTCGAGCAGCACAGTTCTGGCACATGATGTCATCCTACTTGGATGCTACTCACAACCTCACATTACGCTGTGGCCAAATATTCACTCACACACCCACCTGCACATACACAGAAGCACTCACAAATGCATAAACCTGCTGTTTGTTTGTGCACCTTGCCCTTGTTTCATGTTCCTTTTTTTTTTTTTTCATCCTGCCTGGTTCACCTTTGGGACAGCAGCTCTAATCTCTCTGTTCCCTTTTGTTTCACTTTGAATCTTTGAGCTGCTATCAGATTGGTTGCCATAGCCCGTACTTTGAATCTGGCTGCTGTTAATGGTGTTTTTTCACTCTGAGGTATACATTTTCACCATGTTTGCTCCCTTTTTTTTGCTGCTGTACTCTTATGCCCACAGTGGCACCACACATACACAAGCGCAGACACACACACAGAGATGTGCATAGATCAATACCTGCTGAATAATAAGCCTCTGTCCACCTAAGAGCATGGATCTATGCCAAACCCCCACTTCTGTTTAAATTTTAATGGATTCACGGCTACAAACAACCGGGCCATCCAGAACGCTTTAAATGCTTTTCTTCATTTTCTTCCTATTTTTTATCAGCTTTCTTTAGTTCCTGTTCAATTTTTGTAGCATGTAGTCCTCATAAAGTCATGCATGTCAGTCAGCCATGACTGGCTATGTAGAATCCGTATCATTTCACTGCATTTCAGTCTCTTATTAATTATACAAAAAGGTTAAAAATGGGCTCGCTTCAAAATTATCCATCCATTTTCTTCCACTTACGCAGTTCAGTTATTGTTTCATTGCCTTTTCATCTTTTGCTTTTTTGTTTTTATCTCTGCTTTTCAAAAAAAAAATCAATTGTTTTTTTTGTGTTTTCTTGTTAGCAGAATAACTCACAGAAGAAGTTGGATTAAAATGAGCCGTGGGGGGGAGGTGTGCAGTCTTGGACTCCTCTGGCTTCGGTGGAGGTCTGTGATCTCAGAGCGCCTTTTTCGTTTTGCTTTGTTATTCCTAAAATGCGATCACCAGTTTCTTATGGATTCTTGTTTTTCGCTGCAACGTAACGCCACCATGGCCTTGGCCTGCAGAGGGATCAGACGGTTTATGTGCCACTTACATGACACATGAGGTTTGTGCATGTTGTTTGTTTGTTTTTTATGAATGCATCTATATGGAGCAGTCAAATGAGGGCCTTCCGGCAGATTTGTATTGCTGTAGTCACATGTGCAAACACATCCTAAAGTCTCCCGTTAATCATCGCACTAAAGCAAATGAAAACACATAATAGCTTCTGTGCACAGAGAAGCACCATTTTCACTGCATCCATTCATCGTCTTCATCCCCTTTACACCACCTATTACGTCCCTGCTTTCCTCTGCTCCATTTCCCCACCTCTGATTGCTCAGTCTGTTTCACTGTCTTTACGGGTTTCCATCTCTTATCACGGTGACTCGATATTTATCTCTGCACTGTTTTTTGCCCTGATCACCTGTTTACCTCCGCCTGTTCCCAGCTGTGTTGGTGCATCGCAGTCCATCCACTGGGATGAGATTGCTCTAACAGCTGAGACACAACCACCAATCTATCTATAAATCAATCACACTGTCACCTGTTGGCACTCGTGTGTATTCACGAGCTCGTGCGCGTACGCTTGTATTCACGGGCAGGCCTTTCATTTGCCTCCATTTCTCCTCGATGTCTTCTTTCCTCCTTTTATTCACTCCTGACTCTGCTAGGGTTTCTGGAGCACTCAGGTCTTAGTATACCATTTGCTTTGTTGTTGTATCTTTCCCTATGTGAACGTGCATGCAGGTGCATCACTAGACACATGAGTATGTGCAGATATATGAATGCATGTTCAAATTGTGTGATTATATATGCCTGCCTGAGTGCTTAACCGCTTCTCCGTTCAGCTACGCTTGTTTACACCCTCCCACACCTTTATTTGCCAAAAGGCTCAATCCCAGAAGGCTTGTGACAGTTTTACTTGTCAAACGCGTGTTCTCATTTCCTCATCTCGGCGTCTGCCTGTCTCGTCCCTGTTTGTCACAGACAATTTGAAGTTAGTGTGACTTGTCTCATTTCTGGGTCTGCAGTGGAACAAAGTGGGAACGGTGGTGGGAGATGACTAACAAAAGTCATAATTATCTGCTATAACATGCAAAAGTGACAAAAAGCTTTTTTACTATTTAAGGTATTAGAGAGTAACAGCGTGCTCCTGTTTGACGTAATACTAAACAAAAATAATATATTTGCTGTATTTGACCCAAGTGCAGAGTAAGTGCTGAGTAAGACTTTTGTCTATATATAGACATGTAGGTGAGGTGTTCCGACCACTTAAAGAACTTTTATTCTGTACTCTTAAAGTACTGTTAACCTACCTTGAATGTGTTTGGACTGTTGGAAAAAAAACTGGAGAACCAAGAATAAAGATTTAAAGACACAGAGATTCAAACCAGGAACCTTCTTGCTGTGGGGTGATAGTGCTAACCACTCCGCCACCTTTTTGGAACCAGCCTCAACTGGACGTTAGGACTGGAGATTTTTGCACCTCTGCGACGACTTCGTTTTCAAATCCCAGAGGCTGCAGCTTGAGTGGAATTATAGCCAATCCTGTGGTTCCAGCACTGAGCATGTTAAAATCAGTGAGGGCATTTATTTTGTGGAAAAATTTGCAGTATTTGTGCCGGGATGACATTGAGTGCCCGTAAGTTGCTAAGGAATTCTGCTTCACATTCCCAAACCTTCTCTGAATCATTTAGATGCTCACTGGCAAACTTAAGATGGGCCTGTACATGTGCCTTCTTCTTACCAATGGTGCTGTTGGTGACTGTGGTCCCAACTGCCTTCAGATCATTAGCAAGCTCCTCCCGTGTAGCTTTGGGCTGATCCGCCACCTTTCTCATGATCAGCCTCACCCCATGAGGCAAAATCTAGCATGGAGCTCCAGACGGAGGGCGGTTGATGGTTATTTTATATTTCTTCCATTTCCAAATAATCACACCAACAGTTGTCACCTTCTCACCAAGCTTCTTGCTGATGGTCCTGTAGCCCATTCCAGCCATGTGCAGGTCTATGATCTTGCTCCTGATGTCCTTTGACAGCCCTTTGGTCTTGCCCATGGTGGTGGAGAGGTTGGAATGGAAGAAATTGATTCTATGGACAGGTGAGCTTTATACACATAACAAGCTAAGAATATAAGTATCTGTAATTGATTGATTGATTGATTGATGGTAATCTGTGTACCCCATGGGCACACAGCCAGTCAGTGGGAGCCAGAATTCAGCATAGCAAAAGTTGTGTCCTGAACAATAGTCAGAAAAAGAACCGCAGAGTCTGTAGACACTGGTGATGTGGTGAAGCAGATGGAGACTTCTGATGGGACTCCGAATATCCAGGATGAGGTTGAGATTGGGAAGAGGATGATTGCATATCAGCCTGACAGCAGAATGACAAAATAGCAATGAGTTCTGAACTCGGATCAGAGACTGATTGGCTCAGAGAAGGCAAAATGAAGATTACTGGATCAGAGTGATGACGACAGAATTGAGGATAAGGACAGTTTGACAGCGTGGGAAAGCGGAGCTGACAAAAAGAGTAAAGCAGCATAACAACTCTGCTACATGAGGACAAAAAAAAAAAAAATCCCACAGTCATCAACAGAGATAAAAATCTGTAGAATGAACACCCGAGTAACATGAAAGCGTCAGATTTTACCGCAAGTTTGTCAAAGTGACTAGAAACTCTTTTGTTCTGGGCAGCAGCGAAAGGTTAAGGCGGAGAAGGAAGCAAACAGAAGCCGGTTTGGTTTCCCGTCGTGTAAATCTGACAAGGTGAAAGCACAAAGACAGGCCAGGATTAATAGTTTAAAACAGAAACGGAGCCTGATCCATTCTGCTGACAGTCTGGCTCACGTCAGAAATGGAACAAACTGACAACCAAACAAATCACCACCGTGTTTGTGGGTTTTGCATGAATAAGTGATGGAGAGTGTATTAAATCAAACTTAGCTTGCCTCACAAAGTCACCGGCTGAAAGACACTCCTTCTCAACGCAATAACAACTTCTCCACGCGAGCGAGCTCTCGTTTTTTTTCAGACGCAAGCGAACTTCTTGTCAGCCACGTGCGTGATAAGCCTGCATTTTCTATGAAACTGATCTCGGCTCCCCAGTTCATCAGCCGCTCTCATCTTTCTCGCGTACACGCTCCTTCACATCAGCAGCATAAACATTTGTCTTGCATTGAGCAGTAACTTCAAATGTTACCCTCAGTGTGATGTTATATAATTTGCACCGATGTTTGTGATGTTGTCGCCCGTGAGCTTGCGAGTAAACATGCAACTTTGTTGCCACTGTTTCCGTAATGTAATTAAACTTTAGTTTATTGCCAGGCGCATCAAACACTGGCAGTAAACACAACTAGCAAATATTAAATCTTGTTTTTTATCCGCATTAGCTATTTAATCGAGATCATGTAGCCTTTTCTTTTTCAGTAATGTCAGTTGGTCACAATAGTCGGCTTACAAAAGTGGTTCGAGTTTCCTTGATATTTTTAAGTTAAAAAAAAATATATTTGTGAATACACGTCCTTGCTCTTTCCTTCTTTCTGTTCCTTTTAGTTTATCTGTCTGAATACTGAAGTTAACCTTGTAAAGTGTTGAGTATTGAGAGTCTTGAGTTTTCATTTGGCCCCTAAGCTCTGTGATACTTGGCGTTTCATACAACTGCGCTGGCTGTATCCCACTCAACCCCTTTATCTTTTGCGTCCTGCTGAATAACTTCCCTTTGTTGCGTCTTATTTGGAAAGAACATAAACATCAAATATTTTTAATCTAGCTCCTTTTCTGTTATTGTCACTCTTAAATCGCTGTCGGCTTTCTGTAGCTGAAAACTTGGAGGGAAGTTTGAACGTTTTTTTTTTTTTTTGTGGTTGATATAGACAGAAAGGATGAAGACACTGAGGGGTTTTTTCTCTCTTTATTGTCATGCATTTCTTTGTTTCCATGCGTTGTGTCTCTGTCTTTGATTCCAGCGGTGGGTTAGTAGAAGTCTGCACTACTACAGAAGTTTGGTTGTACAACAAAGCCATGTAAAAAGAAAAATCTCTTGAACTTCTCAGGTTTTACTTTTCTTTAAATATCAGGTGCTCTATTTCTGTGCTCTTTACCATTTCCTTCTCAGTAGCATTGCAGATAGAACAATTTCAGTTTTGTTGTAAAATACCATTGTAACATTGATACTTATACTTATCTGTCCTGTTAAATCTTGAGGACTTTAAGTGTCCACTCAGTAGGTTCAAACAAGGCCTTAAAAGAACCTACAGAATTGGAGAACCAACCTATGGCAGCATTAATGCTCCCAGATAATTGTATGGACTGTACAAAAAACTGGACAAAACCTCCAGGTGTGAAAAGCCAATACAGACCTGCATTATTCTAATAGCCAATAGGGGTCAACTCCTCGAACTGCAGAAAGAAGTCTGATTTTATAGACGTCTATGAGAAATTACATACTGCTTGAATTATCCCTCAGTCGCAAAGGCATAGAGACTGGTCGGTGACTGCCTAGAAACCTCCAATTGCTAGGGAAAAATGTGTATTCCCTTAGTAGTTGGTGACTGGTTCCAGAAGGTTGCTGGCTGTCACTGGGTGAAATCAGCCGCAAAGAGGGCGCTGCACCAAAACCTTTGTTTTTGCTGCAGTCGCCTGTAATTCGCATGGAAGACACCGACTTGTTTGCAAACGCTCACTAACTAGTGGTCGTGAATCTTGAGAAAGTGCAACGCAGATCGGAAAGCATTGGCCTTCAAAGTAAAAGTTGTGCCTTACTCTAAAAACGACACATTTCAAAAGGTGCAACTTTTGAAGGCAAATGGTCTCCATTTCTGTTTTGCACCACACTTTTCTCAGTTTCACGATCACTTAGTGCAGGGGTGGCCAACTCCAGGCCTCGAGAGCCGGTGCCCTGCAGGTTTTAGATGCGTCTCTGCTTCAACACAACTGAGTCAAATATAGAAGTCATTAGCAGGACTCTGGAGAACTTGACTGCTTACTGAGGAGGTAATTCAGCCATTTGATTCAGGCGTAACTGGCCTGATGCAGGTTCACAACGCCAAGATGGACACGAAAGGCTTGAAAAGCAAGAGCGTAAAAACAATACTGTGTTGTACAGTCTAACTGTTACTGTTCTTATCTGAGAATGTTTATTCTCTCTCTCTTTTAACTCGGCACCGTAGAGAGTTTGTTCATATTTGCCACTAAATAACATTTAAGGATAAATTCTCAGTGAGTGATTGCAAGTACACAACAAAGTATAATATCTCGCTGCTTTATTTGTCCAACAAACTGAACACTGACAATGATTGAAGTTTTTATCAAATGTTACTGAAACTGTTTCAGGACTTTACGCTAATTTACCCGCACGGTGTGGACACAAAGAACAAACCCTGGTTTTCTTTCGAAGATCGGTCGCCAGAGGGCTGGTTCTACCCTGAAAAGTGAGTAACCATCTGGCATTGTGTACCTGACCTCAGGTGGTGGACACCTGCTGCCAGATTTGTCACAAATCTCACCTCCACACAGTTTCACTTCTATGAATTTGTGCGTCTTTGTATGTAACGTATTTTTCACTGCAATACAAAGTGGGAGGCTCTGTGTGTAGTCGTTTCATAATATAGACATTCTAAGTGTGTGAAAATCACTGTCAACGCAGTTTGATTTTTTTACAAATGTTTTCAGCCTGTTAATAAAGTCCATCATGCTGGAGCTCATCAGCGTCCTCACCTGTTAAAATGTTTTTCTGTTTAGAGTTGTGGATACTTTTGTAATCCTTTCCAGCCTTGTTTACCCTTCCCTTGTTTTGATTTCCAAATACATCGCTCCCCTTTCACTTCCCTTTCAGCCCCTCATACTCCTGTCTCTTCTCCTCTTTTTTTTCCTTCTCATTCCACTTTACCTCTCTTACTTCATTCTGTCATCCATGCTACTCGCTCATCCTTTCATCTGTCTGTCTCTATTTGGAGCCTTCATCCCTTATCTCTTCTGTCTTTCTCTCTGCTGTCACGCTTTTATCCCTCCCCTCTTATCCTTCCTGTCTCATCTCATCCCACTCCGCACTCATCCTTTCATCCGTGTCCCGATCTGTCACTTTAGTTACTTTACCGACTGTTTATCAGAGACTGTTTTGACTAAAAAGTGTACAAAATGTCACTTTCTAAAAACCGAGAGCAACAGTTTCTTAAGTCAAACCACGCTGAGTTCCTATTGACGTGATGGCACCTAATCATTAATATCTGCAGCACATCCGGTTCATGACACCTCCCTTGTTGGGCTCTGTTGTTGCGCATAACAGTTATAACAGTGCTGGTAAATCCTCACTGGTCAAGGCTGTCCTGCAAAGCACCATGCTGCCCAGACAGTCATCAAGTCTCAGGTTGGTGCCTGTGCATGACGTGTGTGTGTGTGTCTTTGTTATCCCTTCCTTTTTAGAATAAGGCTATTTACACCAAGGACCAGTATTTTGCCCCTAAGGACCCAATTTCTGTGGCGGTGCAATAACCATCACATGCAGAACACTGACTGTTTGGTAATTTCCTGACCTTGGAATTCACTTTATGCATCTGTGTGATATTTTGGTGCCAGGTGCAGAGCGCACAGTGCACAGGTGGGAGGCTCATTCAAATGAGGCATTGCAAAGCAAGCGGCTGGTATTTAAATGGAAAATGTGTCTTGGATTTTTGTGCCGGGAAAAGATGTTGTTATCATATTAAAAGCTGGATTCACAGACGTTTACATGAGGTGGGAAAGGCGCTCGGGATGTCGACTGTGTTTTGTTAAGAAAGACTGAATGTAGCCGAAGCTCCATGGGGCTCGGTCGGGTTTAGGAGATAAATAGTTCTTATGGTCGATGATGCCTCAAGCATATCAAAGGAGAAATAAACTGATTTTTCTTGCACTATAAAGGTCGGTTTACTGGGTGTATAGGGTACCACTCTGCCTGTGAAGAGTTACACAATATATGGTTATATGGCTCTGGAGGAGCAGTCCAGAGTGAGAGGAAATAACCCTGATCATTTTCAGGTAGATGCTGAGATACTTGGAAGCAAAACTATGTTTCAAACTGCTGTTGTAGTTCGGAGACCTTTACTGACCCATGAAACACACTGCTGCAATTCCTGCAAGGCAGAGGGGGCAGTCCAAATGAGCATCACCTCACATCTGTCAACAGCCAACAAATATATTTTGAAAAGGATGTGCCTTTCCATTATGTTTGTTTATGGTGGTTAAACAAAGTCATATACACTGTACTGCCAAAAGTATTCACTCACTCATCTAAATCATTGAATTCAGGTGTTCCACTCACTTCCACCGAGGCATGCAGACTGCTTCTGCAAACATTTGTGAAAGAATGGGTCGCTCTCAGGAGCTCAGCGGATCCCAGCGTGGTACCGTGATAGGATGATACCTGTGCAACAAGTCTAGTCATGAAATTTCCTCGCTACTAAATATTCCACACTCAACTGTTAGTGGCATTATAACAAAGTGGAAGTGATTGGGAACGACAGCATGAAGTGGTAGGCCACGTAAAATCACAGAGCGGACTCAGTGGATGCTGAGGTGCATAGTGCACAGAGGTTCTCAGTCATCCAGGTCATAGTAGTCTCTGGAGCTTGAAAAAAGAGTGACTGGACTTTCACCTCTCATCCAAAAGGCTTCTTCAGTTCGCAAACCGAAAGGTGGAGAGGCCCAGGTATTTAATCCCCAGTGGGCGCAGTCCTCTGGAGGTGGTTGTGACTCATGTGCATAATCGCATGCGCCAAGGTGTGAAAGGAGGCGTGGGTCATTACAATCAGTGGTTTCAGGTGAAACCAATTTGGGACTTCGCTACATTGTATCAAGTGACCTGTTGAGGACCCCTGAACAAAGGTGTGAATGGGGGTTGAGGCACCTGGAAAGGAAGCTCAGGACAGCATTGGGGAAAGTTGGTGACATAATCCACCTCCTCTGTTCAGTGATGGTTGTTCACAGTGGACATAAATGGCTTCTTTTACTCCTCTTTCAAACCATCTGTCTTCCCGGTCCAAAATGTGAACATTGGCATCCTCAGCAGAGTGCCCTTTCTCCTTCAGATGCAGATGCACAGCTGAGTCTTGTCCTGTTGAGGCGGCTCTTCTATGTTGTGCCATTTGTTCGTGAAGAGGCTGTTTGGTTTCTCCAATGCAGAGGTCCGTATCACTGCACTGGACAGAATACACTAGTGTACAGAGGTCACCAGCTTTCTACAGAGTCAATCGCTACAGACCTCCAAACTTCATGTGGCCTTCAGATTAGCTCAAGAGCAGTGCTTAGAGAGCTTCGTGGAATGTGTTTCCATGGCTGAGCAGCTGCATCCAAGCCCTACATCATCAAGTGCAAAGCGTCAGATGCAGTGATGTAAAACACGCTGCCACTGGACTCTAGAGCAGTGGAGACGTGTTCTCTGGACTGATGAATCACGCTTCTCCGTCTGGCAATCTGATGGACGAGTCTGGGTTTGGTGGTTGCCAGGAGAACGGTACTTGTCTGACTGCATTGTGCCGAGTGTAAAGTTTGGTAGAGGGGGGATTATGGTGTGGGGTTGTGCTCAGCCCCTTAGTTCCAGTGAAAGGAACTCTTAATGCTTCAGCATACCAAGAGATTTTGGATGATTTCATGCTCCCAACTTTGTGAACGTGACTGCACACCAGTGCACAAAGCAGGTCCATAAAGACATGGATGAGTGAATCTGGTGTGGAAGAACTTGACTGGCCTGCAGAGTCCTGACCTCAACCTGACAGAACACCTTTGGGATGGATTAGCGTGGAGATTGCTCAGCAGGCCTTCTCCTCCAACATCTGACCTCACAAATGTGCTTCTGGAAGCACTTTTACAAAACGTAAGGAAAAATGTCGACAAATCTCATTTTATCCTTTATATTCTGGCCATATCAACAAACATGCCTAGTGGCTTTCATCAGCATGAACTCTGAAATTTAGATTTGTCACCTTTTCCTGAAGCTTTGTGTAAGTGATACCTTTTTAACCTTTGGGCATTCAGCATTGGAATAACATCCAGCCAGCCAGGCAATTAACTAATTCAGCATTATGGGCTGGAGCCTGTTCGACTGATCATTGGGCCAGAGGCGGGGTACACCTTAGACAGTTTGTCAATCCATCACAGGGCTAACACAGAGAGACAACCACGCACTCACACCCACAGTCAATTTAGAATCACCGATTAACCTCACAGTCATGTTTCTGGACAGGAGGAGGAAGCCGGAGCATCCGGAGGGGACCGACACAGGCACAGGGGGGACATGCAAACTCAACACAGCCGTAGCCAACCAGCAGATGTGAAGCCATGAGCTTCTTGCTGTGAGGCAACAGTGTTAACCAGTGAACCCTACGTTCTGCTCTGGAATAACATTTTTAAGATTTAATAAGAAAAGATAATTGCACAGGTTACACATTATGATACAGTCTACACTTTTAGAGCCACAGTTTACAATAACACAAACAGTTTTACATGGTGAGGGAGAAATCCCTCCAATTTGCTGATTATCAACCATAGTTCGACCATATCTTGTCTCTGACTTGCTTACAAAAATGTGTACATCTTTTACTGCGAGATCCTGACAGGGATGATGGAGATCTGAGTAATTAATGGGTGCTACCGGTGTTGCTCCACATGTGAAATTTTTGTATTCGTTCGTGAGATGAAGATCTATCCTGCTGTTCTATGACCCTGCTTGTATAGAAGGAAGCCTGTTGAGTTATTGTTGCAACAAACAAAACTGCTGCTCCGGGTGAAAGTGAGCGTTAAAGCCGGCTCTGATTTTGCTGCGTCAGCGTGTTTGTTCTCTCCTCAATCTTACTGTAGGCACCGCCCTTCTTTGTAGCTGACCCACTCAGCAGTTAGGCCTGTGAGTACATAAGCTAAGGTAGAGGAGTTTGTGGTGCATTGCTTGTTATTCTACCAGGAAGAATTCTTAAATGAAATGACAGCACTGAATGCATTATGGGAAATCCAGGATTTAGAGTTGTTTGAGCTGTGCAAATATTTGGGACTAGAAATCATGATGACCTTGACTTTTTCTTTTTTTTTTGTTGCTGTAAGCAGGGCACAGTCACATCTTAAAAGCTTATGTGTGTGAATTTCTTGAAGTAACACTGCTCAAAGTTTTCAATATATCCAGTAAGGGAGGACACACAGTCATTGACAAATATGCACTCAGCATTCACCCACATAAGCACAGGCTGGCAGTCATAATTCACCTGTCAGCTAATTACACCTTTGGACAAGCTGCCCTCTCTCACACAGCGTGAGGTGCAGCCTTGCAAAGGTGGATGAATACAGGTGTTGGGTCTGCATCTGGCTCCATCCAACCACACGGCCATTCTGAATAACCTCCATCTCAGCTTCACTACAATTAGAGTAAAAATGACTCCTTGCTGGAAGGTGCTGCAATTAGTGTCTCGTCAGTGTTGGACAGCTCTGATGAAGGGCTATTAGAGGGCCAGGGAAGATAAAGACACCATCACCACCACCACCACACACACACCGCCATCATCACCATCATCACCATCATCACCATCATCACCATCCTCAGCATCCGTTACCACAGCCCCCACCACCCGTCCTTCTTCCTCAGAATCCATCACCATTACCACCATTACCAAACTTTCCAAGGCAACTTCTCTGAGCAAGAGTCATTCTAACCTGGCAGCTCTCTCCCTGCCATTATTCCTTCCTCTCTCCTCTGCATCTGTCTCATTTCCTGCCACAGATTCATATATATTTCGGGATAAGTGCTCTCCATGAATCTTACACCTGCTTTCTCTCTCTCTCTCTCTCTCTCCCTAGCTCTCTCTCTCTCTCTCTCCCTCCCTTTTCCAACTTTCTGTCTTTCATCCACTCTCTGTCCTTCTGTTCATCCCTACATCTATTCATCTTCCTCTCTCTAGTCCATGTAAGTGCTTCACTCTCTCTTCCTTCCGTTTTTTTTTTCTTTTTCCTCAGAGTCATGCACCCATTTTAATAGCTCAATTTCTCTTATTCTCCCCTTATCTTCTCCAATTTGATGCATTTCACCTGGCTTGAATCATTTTGCCTGTATCCATCTATCTCCTCCTTCCACTACTCTCACACCTATTTTAATACTCCAAAGCTTCTATTTGTCTCTGAAAATGAATATGTGTCTATGAACTCTGAATCCTAAAAGTCTTATTATAATGGGAGATTATGGTATGATCTGGATTGTCTTTTTGGTTCAGTTAGCTGAAAGTAAGCTGAGAGAAACAAATGCACACACACACTCTCATATATATATATATATATATATATTAGTAGTTATAATAATCCCAATTCCTTCATTGCAGTTTAAAATAAGTTGTTAGTTAAAGGAGAGAACCCAAGCATGTTTGTCATGTTGACTTTTTTGACATCTCCAACTTTTCTTGCACATTCTCCCCTTTTCAAAAACCCTGACAGCATTTTAATGAAATTCAAATCTGGGTTTTTACCTGGTTCTTCTATAACCCTCTATTCCTTCGTTTAAGAAATGTCTCGGAGCATTTGTCAGATTGCTTAGGATCAATATTCATCCTTTCGGAAAGTCCACTTCCAGTTCAACTTTCAAACAGATGACCTCCATATTAGCTTCAAGAACACTCTGCTGTGGTGCAGAATTTGTAGTTGAATCAGTCCCCGAGGCAGCGAGAAAACCATAACATTTCCACCACCATTCTTCAGCTCACTAGCTCTCCAAGTTCTTTTCATGAAACGCTGCCATTGGTCTGGACCAAATATGTCAATTGTTATTGTGACAAAACAGCTCTTTGATTCGTCAACCCGCAGCAAAGGATTAGACCGGTGCCTGTTCAAAACGTGCCTGCTTCCTTGCCCTCCAGTACTGCTGATTGCATCTACTTCAGTATCATCAAATTACTCATCTAAACTTCACACCGACTGTGTAGGTTTATCCAAACTCAAATTACCTTACGCCTCAATCTGTTTACCCAGAACCACTGAGAGATTTTTTTTTTATGCCAACCCTTTCTCAAAGTGTTGCTGCACAGCATTTGCACTGGTGTGATAAGCAATTTCCAGTTTGCAGCGCTTGCCGAGTTCCTCATTGTTGGGGGTCTGTCAGTAATACTGCACTCTCAAGCTTTCGTTTTTCCAGCTGCTGCTTGTTCTCCAGTCAACTTCATTTTCGTTGGGCACAGCTATACTTGCAATGCATCATTGTCATGCTTGATGATGTGAATTCCTTTATTGTTTCTCATATGTTGCGTTGCTCATCCAACCAATTTCCAACTCTGCACTACGCCTCTGTAAGTCCCGAGCAGTAAACCTGACAACTCTGACGCAACGTCAGGTTGGATCAACAGTTGTCCAAAAGCGTAAAGCAGTCACATAGATACACATGCAGCGATTTCTTTATTCATAAGTGGGATTTTTGTTGAAACAATGCAATATTCTTTATGGCCAATGAAGGTTTTTCTCATGCAGCTTACATTTTTGCCATCTCTTTCTCATTGTCGATGCATGTACTTTGATACCAACAGCTGTGGGAGGTGTCTGCAAATCCGGCTCTTGGCTGTATTTGCCGGATTCAATTTCAATTCAATTTTATTTACACAGGCCAATCACAACAAACATTCGCCTCAAGGCGCTTTATATTGTAAGGCAATAATTGGAGGAGCCACTCATGGACAGATTGACAGTGGTTTGAAATCTGCATCTGTCGTAGATGATTTCCTTTACAGTGGAATGATTTTGAATTTTTTTTTTTTAAACAGTTTGAAACCTTCATAGACACCCATAACCTTTTATCCTGAATGGCTAAGAGAGCTCTTCAGATTCTTGCATGATGAATGTACACACTTTACTGTGGATTAAATGTAATGGACTTGAATATGTAATAAGTAGACTGTCCAAGTGCCTGATCTGTATTCTTTTCTATTATAAAGAAAATAGGGCTATAAAATGTTAGCTAAATATATCATTATATCATCTTTAGAAATAGAAACTCTTTTTCTGTTTTTTTTTTTTTTATTATTTCAAATATGTTGAAAAGGTCATCAGATTCCTTTATTTGTTTTCTCACATTTCACATGATTATGAATAAATATTGCAGGGGGAAAAATTGGCAAATATTTGTGTATGTCTTTGTATTTCTGTGGTTCAGAGTTGCAGGGAAATGCTACTTTGGGGTAGCTGTCCAACCACTGGTTGCTAGGGGAAAATGTGTATTCCCAGATCGGTTGCCAAACAAAGAAGTGCACAGTGCTGCATCGAAAACATGATTGCAATTGCTTTGGTCGCTAGCAGATTGCAGCGGTTGCCCGTAGTTTGCAGGGAAGATGCCCACTTGTCTGCAAACGCTCACCAACTACTAAAAGAGTGCGACTCAAACCAGAAGTGGAGACTTCGCCTTCAAAGTAAACGCTGCGCCCTTTGAAATGGGCTGGTTGCAGCTGTAAGGCACTTTTATTTCAAAGGAAAATGTTGCTAGATGCTAATCCTTAATGAAAATGGCTTCATGGTGACACTAGTTTCTGCAGCTGTAGCAGCGTGGTGTAATCTCATCATAAGCAGCCATCTGCCCAGTTTGACAATTACCACCCTGAAGCTTTGTGGACCCGGCTGTATCTGCTATTAAAATGCAACTTAGTGTTTTTTTTTTAGAAGATTGTTGAGCATGAGACTTTTCATAAAGAGGCTTCCTAGTCGCACTGTGACTAAAATAGATGTAGTGCTCTCCTTTCTGATGCATCACATCATATTTTTTAGAAGAGGTTTAATAACAGTAGTGTTACTGAATCGTGGTTGTACAGATAGTCTGTACATTATGTTCCTCTCTCAGTTACGGGGCTGATTAGGTGAAAATAAAGTTATTTAAATCGGACTTTGGCCTTGTCCTGATGACACGGAGACTCGTCGTTCTTCGGAATGCAGCCGGATGTCTCTGATCCGCGGAGCTCAGAGTTGAGACATTACTGTGGCTCCCAGTTGTGAAGCTCTTACTGACTTGAATCCCTGGGTGCTTTCTCAGACGGAAGTTTCTAAAACCTGCCCCGGGGTTAAGGGGTTAAAGATCTGGTGCAACCAGCTGCTTGGTAGCATAATAAACAACTCCATAGCTAGCTGTTTCTCCCGCTCCCTCCCTTTGTGTCTTCATCACCGTCCAGACCATTTGTGATCGCAGAGAGCCAAATGAAAAAGAACTGAAAAAGTCTTTGTGGCAGCAAGTGGGTCACACCGGCTGTGCTTCCAGGATGAACTTAAGCGACTAGCACCGGACCACTCTGGCTCCCAGCCAGCGTTGGATTGAAATTGCTGGTACAACCGCCGTGAATAGACCCTAACGTTTGTCAAGGTGAAAGGGAATTTTGATTTAGGCCACATAAAGGTCAAGCTTTCTCTAACATATTCTTATGACCTCATGAGCCGCAACGTAAAGTGTCTGACAACAGAGGGGTTTTTTTTTTTTCAGAAACAAGGGTTTTCTTTTAAATCACCGTACCGGGTACGGTTTGTGTAAGACTGCTACAAGACATTTATTTTCCTGCCACTTTAATACATTTTCTGTAATAAGCTCCTAATTATGTTGTCTTTTCACTGTCAGGAACTGTTTTTTGTCATAAAATATAATTCTTTTCCTAGTTTTATCTCTGATTTGATCTGATCTGATCTGATCTGGCAATTACAACTTAAAACTGTAATTTGCTGACTCTTAGAAATCGTTGAGTTTGTGCCCCCCTGCTGGGTGAAAGACTCACTTCTCTGGACATTACAGTCTCTGGACTTGATGAAACTTTGTCTATAGCACCTTCCTAATTTAGGTTCTGCCCACTCCCCTCTTCTGTCCTCTCAGTGGCAGACACTCAATCCTCTCTCTCTCATTTTAATTTCCCACTTTTCCTATTAAGTCCTATTTGCCCTATTTTACTACAGCCATAATTTCTGACTGTCAGTAATTATTATACTCTGATTCATTACGCCGCACTTAAAGGGACGGCCTTGAAAGTTCTGCAGCACGGGTTGATCAAGTACTGTATTGTGTGCTGCAGTTTTTTTTTTTTTGTGAAAAAGCAGATGAATAACTGTGACAGCGAATCTGACTTTCACATTTAATTTAGTTTGTTACATTTAGTAACAAATTAAATGTGTTTAAATTTTGTAAGATGCGTATATCACTTTAAGGGGTCATGCAATGCTCATTTCTAGCTTCATTTTTATTAAACCCTGTTAGAGTAGCTTTATGTTATAGCTGGCCCTGGGTCAGCCCCTCAGTTCAACTCTTTTAGCTTCCTTCTTGCTTTTCCTTTAAGCTAACCTAATTCAGTTTCACTGTCCTCTGTAAAAAAAAGGAGCTTTGAACAGCAGATGGGTGGGGCTTCTATGCTTACAGCTAGAGTCGTGCACCTGAGATGACCATATTAGGGACACCCCTCATTGTGGCATCATCATCATCACCAGGTGTTTAATGTGCAGCCTGAGATTTTTGCTCACGGGGGTTACTTGCACAATAATTGCCTGCATTTTTTGAACCTTTAGTCATTAAATCATTAATCTGCACCCCTACTTGTCTTGCAGTGGTTGTGCAGGTCTTTGGGTGGGCTTAAAGCTAGTTGTCTATACCTGAGGTGTGGATAAAGGCACGCCTGAGGACGGATTTGAGGGGGCACCGCTTCTTCCTGGATCTTGTCATCGTCAAATATTTTCTCATCTGAAAATATTTTGTGATATAAAAGAAAACGCGTTTCTAAAAAAAAGAAAAACCCCTCTGCTGTCAGTCTCCACTTTGCACCGCAGCTTGTGATCCAGGTCATAAGAATATGTTTGAGAAAGCTCGGCACTCTAATCAGTGCATTGTGCACAATTATTTTTATCATTACTAATATGATTGAGGGCGGCAGGAGCAGCAAGTAAACAGCAGACTGCCGCAGTTGTGCAAAATGAGTAAAAATCGGGGTAGTCGCGACAGTATCATTTTTCATATCTCTTCCTGGGCTCCGGCGTGACAGAAATACTTATTATATTTTTCTTTCATCGCATCGCCATTGCTCTTTCATGTCCTGAGAAGTGCTCAGCACAACACACAGTACACAGGGTTTGCAATGCTGGTAATTGTGGCTGTCTGATTTAATTAGGAGAGGCTAATGTTCAGTTAAACAGTGTCTTTGTTTTCTACACCCCCTGTCCTTCTTTTGCTCTCATCCGCCTACTGTATCACTGTCTCTCTTGTGCATTTCACCATGGTTACACTCGGTAATGCCCTTGTTCCTCCTATCTGACATTTTATGCTCCTCCATCACCCTTTGCCATCCGCCTTTCCATCTCGCCACACAGGAATTACCCTGATTATGATTATAGCTGTGATGATAATGATAACCACTGCAAAATTGCGCTCTTTTGCTCACATCCAACACCCAGGAGATTATGATTGACTGAAAGGCTGCCTGCAAAATGTTTCTCCCATCTCGTTTTTTTTCTTTCTTTTTGCTCCTGCTCTCTGCAATCACTCTTTGTTTCCTTCTTTTTCTTGTTGTGCTTTATTTGGCTTTTTTCTTAGTTTCCTTCCTCTGTCCACTCATTGCTCGCTCCCTCTCCAGCTCACCTTTTGTCTCTCTTCAGTCTTTTTCAATTTTCTGGCAGTCTTTCATCTCTGTTGTCGTGCTCCTTTCAACCTTTCCTGGTCCATCTTACCTCTGCCACTTGTCCCCAGCTCTCTCCCTCTCCCCCTCTCTCTCTCTCTTAGCCCTTATTTGTTCTCATCTCCCTCTCACTGCTCCTCTGCTCTCCTGCCGGCGTTTTCTTCTCCCACAAAGGACCAAGATAAATGTGCTTTTTAGCCAGATTGCATTCAGGAAATAATTACAGAGTTGCCTAGCTTCTTGAAAATGTGAAGTGGTCAACATGAAACAGCTCTGTTAGTCTCCTTTGTCTCTTTTAGTTCCGTGCCCTTTCTCGTGCATTTTCTGCTTCATGTATGGAATTGGCGTGCACATACAATTTACAAGATGCACAAACCGGGATCAGATCTGGTTTCTCGCCACATTCAAAAGTCCAAGATGAGATCCACAGATCAACCCAAAGCTTTGCAGGTTTAAGAAGGAGGAGAAATCTGCTGAAAACGGCTTCACATGTCACACTTCCCCAAGATAATCAACCTTTTTAACCCTCGGGGACAGCAAATCACAAGCAAGCACAAATGATAGCAGGTTAGACCCATAAAATTAAAAACATAACAAAGAAGGTACCTTAAAATGGAAAATGAATTTCATTAGAGCAATCTCACAAGCTGAGCTAAAAGTAATTCTGTCTGGCATATTTCAGGTTTTATTTTTCAGCCCTGAACTTCGGGAGAAATTGCCACTAATCATAGTATTTTTCAAAAATAATTTTAACTCCAGTCTGCCTCTGCCTGTAAAGATACTGCGTGTTGTCTGGCGCATCGCATCGGCACCTCACACATTATGCAAAACTCAATTAGAGTAATTATTCTCCTTTGCTTGCAGCATTCACCAGTGCAGTTGTAGCTAATACGTTTTTAGACCTGAACTTTTCAAACTGTTATAGACTGAGGAAGCTTATCAGAATGAAAGAATAAAACATTCATTTAGTTAATACAAGCAAATAAAGAAAACAGAGTCACCTGTTTTACACACAGTGCAACACATCAGTTCAGAATTTCATTTTTATTTTATTTTGTGTTGTTTTTAATGGCTGAAAAGCGTGCTCTGTTAGGCAGAGATCAGGTGACTGATCTGAGATCAGGTGACCGATCGCAGCCCAGCAGAGCAGAGTATCCCATTTCTTTGCCTTGCTGAACTCTTGGGCTACTTTTGCAGTACCCTTTGGGTCATTATCCATTTGCACCATGAAGCGCCATAGGATCAGCTGTTTGGTGCCGATCGTTGATTTGGCCGCTCGTTGTCGTCACCATAGGTTTGTTTTGTTTTGTTTTTTCAGCCTTGAATTAAAGTGGAATATTTGCACATCAATCACATCTCAATAATTTGACTCAGAATCCACTGTGGTGATGTACAGAGACAAAACAACAAAAATTGTCATCGCCCCAAAACATATTGACCCAACTGTAGCTATAAGCTCATTTCCATCTTATAGTGGAGGCTACAGACTACAGCATGCACTCACTCTCACTCGATTAAGCTGTCTCACTGCTCCTTCCACTTACTTGTGATACTGTCAGCTGGATATTTAAATATCAGTACTTTGTCAGCAGTCCCTGTTATCACTACTTATAATCTCCGACCTTCTCCTTATCACGTAGCAGAACAAAGACACGGGAATCCGGAAATAATTCATTGGCTCATTTACGTGTAATAGTGTCTTCAACCGCTTTCTGGAGAATGCAGCAGCGTTAGGTTTACAGTTTTATGGCTAAATAAACAGATTCATTGCAATAAACTGCATAGTTATTACATTTTAGAAATAATTACATATTGAATCACTGACTTTGTGTACTATAATTAGTGTACTAATGATAATTTGCGTTTTTTATTTGTTTAAAGGCCTACCAGTTCGATTTTAGGTTGTTTTTTCTCAGTCTGCAAAAATCAGAATGAATGCAATGCCCAGTTTGATTGGAGCAAGATTTTAAATAACTCAACACGCGCTACCATATTAATTATACATATACTGCTGCAATGGTTTGGGTGGGATGTTTGGGTGTTTGTATTTCTTAATTTACCTTTTTCTGGTGCCTTAGATGCTTTCCTGTCTATGTCATCTATGTTGCCACCTGTTTGTCTATTGCTGTGTCTCTGAGTGTGTATATCTGCACGTGTGCTGTTTTGTATGCATAAGTAGGTTCACGCTGACAAATCCAGTACCAGGATTATGTAACGGTCCAAATGTTGAGTGGAACACGATGCACAGCTAACCCTCTATGATTGCCATCTTGGCTGCATGTAGGAGTGGAGCCACCAAAGAAGGAGGATACATTGTTGCAACTGGTGATCCCAATACTTGCTAGCTAGCCATCAGCAATTAGTACATGCAGTATAAGTATTGTGGCAGCTTTTGTTGTTTTGTCCCAGTATTCAGTATTCCTGTGCTGAAGATGTCACATCACAGTGGCCCGAAGGACTACAGGTCTGTGACGCTGACATCACACATCATTGAGCTCCTGTAGTGACATCCTGGAGAAGCTGCAGCCCATGGTCAGCCCACTGATAACCCCCCCTCCAGTTCTCCTGGCAGCCCTGACTTCTCTACCTGCTCAGCTACATCTACACCCACCGGGACAAGCCGGTGAGCACTGTGAGAGTCGTGTGTTTTGACTTCTCTGGTGCCGTCAGCACCATCAGGTCACTTCAACTAGGTGATGAGCGATGCAGGCGGACGCTTCCCTAGTGACTTGCATAGTTGGTTACCCGACTGCCAGACCACAGTACGTGTGCACTTTGTTTCAGCGTAGTCAGCAATACAGGAGCCCCGCAGGGAACCGTCCTCTCTCTATCTTTCTCTTCACCCCCTACACGACAGACTTCAGCTGCTGCACAGAGACCTGCCACCTTCAGAGGTTTTCTGTTGACTCTGCAGTAATGAGATGTATCAGAGAGGGTTTTTTTGGGGTTTTTTTTAATGACTGAAATCCTTTAATATCTGCTGGATGACATTAAGGATGTTTTATGAGTCTGTGGTGACCAGTGCTATCCTCTATGCTGCGGTGTGCTGGGGCAATAGACTGAGGGTAGTGGACACCAACAGACTCAACAAACGGATCCACAAATTGCACCTTGAAAGGAGCGCCTTATTTTTACTTATTTTTGACAAATAGGTGTTATAGTACATTTTTCTATCTTCAAAGTATCTATATTTATACACTGCTCAAAAAATTAAAGAAATACTTTTAATCAGAGTATTGCATGAAGTCAGTTAAACTTCTAGGATATTAATCTGGTGACTTAAGTATCAGAGGGGGTTCTTGATCAGCTTCAGCTGCTTTGGTGTTAATGAAATTAACAACAGGTGCACTAGAGGGGCAACAATGAGACAACCCCCAACACAGGAATGCTTTTACAGGTGGAGGCCACTCACATTTTTCCCTCCTCACCTTTTCTGACTGTTTAATTAGTTTTTCATTTGGCTAGGATCAATGTCACTACTGGTAGCATGAGGTGAAACCGGGATTACAGAGGTTGAGCAGGTAGTCCGACTCCTCCAGGATGGCACACCAATACATGCTGGTTCTCTGTGTCTCCCAGCACCGTCTCAAGAACATGGAGGAGATTCCAGGAGATGGGCAGTTATTAGGAGAGCTGGACAGGGCCGTAGAAGGTCCTTAACCCATCAGCAGGACCATCAGTGATGGTCTGGGGAAGGATATCCACGGAGGGACGCACAGACCATTAGGTACTGGGATGAAATCCTTGAACCCACTGTCAGACCCTACGCTGGTGCAGTGGGTCCTGGGTTCCTCCTGGTGCACAACAATGCCCACCCTCATGTGGCGAGAGTATGCAGGCAGTTCCTGGAGGATGAAGGAATTGATACCACTGACTGGCCCCCACGCTCACCTGACCTAAATCCAATAGAGCACCTCTTGAACATTACGTTACCATCCATCTGACACCACCAGGACACCCTGTGATGCCCTGGTGCAGATCTGGGAGGAGATTCTCAAGAACACCATCTATCCCGCATGCCATTTTGAGTTGCTGCAGTGAAATGGACCAGCCTGCCTCGTCATTTTTTCATTTTTATTTTCAGATCGTCTTTGAATTCAGCCTCTCTCCATCAAACAAATGTGACGTCATTTTGTACCTAACACCTTACCCGGTCCATCTTAGTATAGATATCCAGCATTTTTGTTACCACTGAGATCAGATGTGTTTTCAAAGTGTTCCTTTAGTTTTTTTTGTTTTTTTTTTTGAG
>JAVDPK010002130.1:501012-514913 GCA_034780415.1 Cichlasoma orientale
TTCCAGCTACATGTTAATCTTGTGCAAATAAACTTCAGGCTGTAAAAATAAACCCACTTTATCAGCTTAAATCTGAAAGAGGGCTGCAACAGAGAAGAACATCCTTCTCTCTAATTGAAATGCCCTGCATTCACCCCGACTGCTAAAATGAAATTCTGCTGTCAGGTTTGTTTCCCTGCGTAGGAGGAGATGATTTTTGACTGGTGTACAAAGTAAAACACACAATCTGAGAGCAATTCTCTCGCAGCAATGGCTGATCACGGTTGGAGAACCTTATTGTACTGTCTGTACTTTACTGATTACATGATTCAAGATTTGGGAGTTTTCAAAACTTGAATAATTCACTAACCTCTTGAAGCCGTGCAAAGCTGCCCGGATGTGCCATTTATCTGTAGGTGCTTTATGATATTTTATTAATGTAAATATGGTGTATCAATTTGGAGACAAAGGTAGAGAGGCAAGGTTGAGATGGTTTGAGCGCACGCAGTGGAGGGATAGTGGATATATATTGGAGAAAGGATGTTGAAGATGGAGCTGCCAGGCAGGGGGGAAAGTGGAAGACCACAAAAGAGGTTTTTGGATATAGTGAAGGAGCGAATGCAGAGGGTTGGTGTAACAGAGGACACATGTTCTCCTTCATGTTGGAAAACAGCACTAAAGGAATATCCCTATGCATGCATGAAACTACACTAATGGGGCAACTGTGCACGACGACAAAATCTTCCTGACCAGCCGTCGCCATGTGACGAGCTGGGACTGCGAATGAGTGTAAATACACGCACCGCACGGTCTTTGTTCTCATTGTTACTTGTAGTTTTGTCTTTGGTACATTATTTGCTGCATTTATTGCAGTGATGGCCTGGCGGACAGGATGATGGATTGGACGATGGACCGTGATTTAATAAATGGTTGAAGTCAATCGATTGTAATATCTTAACTGACAGATTGATGAATACGGCAGGATGTGTATATGGACGTGTTTACGTGTGTTTATTTCTCTGCGTGCAGGTCAGGTGATTTCACAAGAGATTTTTGTGCACCTGCCAGACAGAGACCCAGGCAAGCTGACGCATGGCGTAGTGCCCGCGAGCTCGGCTTTCGTCCAAGTTGCTGCTGTGCTGTATATAAGTCAACAGGCACATATGCATGAATACATTTAAAACACACGAGTGTGCTGTGTGCTTTTCCCCCCCGATGCACGGTGCGGCAGATTCCCCTGACACAACATCAATTCCACGCCGAACACTCGGCCCAGTCAATCCAGTACACCACCACAATCAATAGAAGAGGTCCTCGTGTGCTCTGCTCCGATGTGTCTTTGCTGCATTTGCTGTTTCCCACTTTTATGAATCAGGCCCAGTTTGAAACTCTTTTGAAAACACACAGCATGCGGTGCAGCTAAAAGCCACCCTGTAGAGGGAAGAAAGAGAGGCTCTCAGCACCAAACTCTACGCTCCGCGCACTGCTGTCAGTGTGCCACTTTACCACATGCTACTGCAAATCAATACCAGTGCATTACTATAGAAACAACATGGATCAACACTCTGCTGATGGCTTTTGTGTACAGTACATTTCTTTCTTTAGCGCATAAACGGCCTTCCATTAATGCTGAAGGCATTCACTCAAACGGCAGAGAATCACCGAACTGATCCTGAAGACTGCAGCCAGTTCCACTGATTAAGGCGAAAATTAAAGAATTGCAAAATTAATTGGGCTTTATTCCAGGCAGCCTCTCGGAATTTCAAACGAGGAAACAAAGATCCAAAAGAGGGACCAAATTTAGCACGATTAGATCAAACCTAGGGTTGGCGTAGGCAACAGACGCATGTCACACACCGTGCCACATCCTTTATGCTGCTGTTACTCCTCCCGTGCGAACCCGCAGTAGGTCTGCCAAAAGCAAGTGGAACTTTCAAAATGATTATAAAGGGAGGCCGACGCGCCTCAGACTGTGTGGGAGAAGTTTGTTTTGCGCATAATTGCCATGAATTATGTTGCTGTGACAGTCTGAACATTAAATATTAACTGTCTCAGACTGCCACCCTTATGTTGCTTATCTTCACTAAATGAAGCACTTTACACAGATGCCATTTGTCACAGTTATTTGCTGTCAGTTCGCATTCAGCCCCTCCTGCTCGAGGTAGCTCCCTCCTGCATCTTTGTTCAATATCAACAAAGTGGCCGTTTGAACGAGAGGAGAAAGGTAACGCTGATTTATTAATCTTTATGAGATAATCAAACTTTTTGTTTTCCTTTAATGTTTTTTGTTACCCTGCTGCACAGCAGCACGTGGCTTTCAAAGTCATTCACAGTAGAGGCCTACCTCAAAGCAGCAAGAGAGAATCTTATAGAAGTGTTTAAGATACAGACTGCCTAGCCCAAAGTGCCAAATATTTATTTTTTTTCTGTGATCTCAAAGATCCCTGGAAGACGTGCTCGGAAGACAATGGACACAATTTGTAGGTAATGACTTGTTCGTTTCGTCTGTGGGAAAACACGATAAAGACGTTTGGATTCTGGAGTTCATTACCATTTTGATGAATTACCTCTGCTTATCTGCCTTGGTACAGTTAGCCTCTCTCATCTTTTTTCATAGACCCACATGGGAAAAAGAACTAGAAAATCGTATAGTCTGTATTTATAAAAAGAAAATAGAAAATAAAATTAAAAAAAGAAGGTTTCCACAGGCCTCTTATGCAGTCCTGTGGAAAACGAAATACACGCTTACTGCCTCCATAGGAATTAAGAGGGTAAGTGGCAGCCAGGTGCTGCTAATCAAATATACTTGATTAAGTGATCATCAGCAAGTGTGAGCTGGTCTGCAGCATTCAGTTAAAACAGTCCCACAATCTTCTTGGGAGCTGGCGTCTAAGAAAATTTACCCCAAGGTCAGAGAAATTGCAAGAAAGTTGCATCTCAGACTCTACAGGCCTCAGTTAGCATGTTAAATGTTAAAGTTCATAATAACTTTATTAGAAAAGACTGAATAAAGTATGGCGTGTTTGGAAGGGTTGCTTCTCCTCTTCTAAAAAGAACATGGCAGCACAGCTTTGGTTTGCAAAGTTGCATCTGAACACAACACAAGACTTCTGGAACAACGTCCTTTGGCCACAATGCCCAGTTCCGCATTTGGAGAAAACCAAACACAGCACCTTGTACCACACTAGAGCCCACCAAATCTACAACAGAATGGCTGAAAAAGAAAAAAACAACCAATGTGTTGCAACGGTCAAAAGTCCAGACCTCAACTCGACTGAAATGTTGTGACAAGATTGTAAGCGAGTTGTGTAGATGTCATTTTATTGTTCTATTTTTCTGTTTTGTTTTGTTCTGCTCTCTTAATTGGAAAGGTCCTCTCTCTGTCTCTCTCTCTCTCTCTCTCTCTCTTCCATTTTTACAAATTCGGGTTTGAGAGCAGCAGGGGGGGACCAAGAAGTTTAGCTTCTAAGATGATGATTGTGTATCCATGAACCTGACAGATGTTGAGATTAGATGCTCTGTTGTAGAAAGACATCAGTTTTGAGAAGAGGGTAACAGAGACGCTGCAGTTGCTATCTCAGGAGTTTAAATGAGCCGTCCTGGCTGAGGTTTGTGGGCAGGGTGTGTACAGGGATGAGTTTTTGTCCACAGGAGTATTTATGGAGTAGTGCCCAACCATAGGGATATTATCAGAAGAGTTGAGCTGCAGGGATTGCTGGATGTGGTTTGCTGCTATGCAGAGGTGCTTGGGGAGAAGCATGTAACCCAGGGTCACAGGGTGGAAGTAATTTTGATGTTTTATTCTGTGTGTTTTATGTTTTTAGATTTGGCATGTTTTTTTTATTAATTTTATGTGCATGCTTTTATTTTGAAAGTTACCTCCCACCTCCATCTCCTCAATTAGGGAATGAATGACACCTGTACAACTACCTAGCTTAAAGTAGACAGGTGGGCAGCACAGGGGGGTGGCAACAACAGGAGAGTTGTCAGAGTCTCGCAGTGCAGAAAGCTACAGCACATACAAACATGGCAATTTTTACTGGGGCCATGGTGAGAAGGTCGTGGGGGGGGGGGCTTGAGGACAAGAGGGGAGACAGACACTTTGGTTTGGTGGGAGCAGGCGGGCAAGACAAGACATGAGGAGCATCCCCGTTTTTGTGCCGTGGCCCAAAGAGACGGTGAATGACTGGCTGCGAGAGGAAGCCAGTGGTACAGTAGGCAGACCTCTGCCCAACCCCCGGAGGTCGGCTTCAGGAGTGGGAACAATACCTGCCAATACCAGCGGCCCACAGCAGAGTACACTGCACTCGCCACAGCTGACCAATAGCAAATCCTCATCTGGAAGTCTAAAGTTCACAAAGTGAACAGGAACATGTATTTAAAACAAACCTCAGTTTTTGTGTTTCTTTTCCCTAAAGAAGGTGACTTTTTTTTTGTCTTGAACATTCAAATTAATAATAATTAAATTAATAAATAATGTCTTTATTCGTTGTTCCTGGCCTGGAACAATATTTATGGTTTCCTAACAGAACACTGAACGTTAGCGATGATTTAGATCTACTGACTTCATACGAGTGCCTCTTCAAGTCTGAATTCCCATTTCTTGTAAAGTCGGAAGAGTGGGGTTTTTTGTTTGTTTTTTTTTCGCTTGGCGGCAACAATATTACTGGATTCGGTTTTTGTGTTTGAATGAATGATGACAGACAGAGAGAAAAACAGACAAATATGCAGCACAAGAATCCCATTATTATTCTTTTCACACAATCTGTTTTATAGAAGAATGAATGACTGTGGAGTCTGACTTGCACTCTGTTCTGCAACCAATTTTAATTTGTTTCATGCAGCCTTTATTTAAATTTAACTGTTTACCCAGAAGGCCATAAATGAAAAAGAATTAAGCATGCAAAGTGCTAGAAATTAATAGAGACAGGTGTGACTCATCTTAATGTGCTGAGCTACTTATTGCTGGGCAAAATGGCTTGCTGCTTAGTATTATACATGGCATATGCTGCATCTCTTTTTTTTTCTGCTTTTAGCTCCATTAGTGCAGCGGGCGTGTGGGAGTTGGGAACAGTTCGGTTTATTAATTGACTGAGGGCTTTCATTCATTTTGATCCATATAACATGTAACTGCGGTCTGGCTATTTGTAGGCATGCTTTGCTCTGTCAGAGTCTGCGGGAACCAGCAGTGTGGTGGAGACTGACTTTTTGTTCAGATACCTGACGGAGCGAGTCAGGAGCAATCTGCACATAGTGGTCCGTGTGGACCCAGTGGGAGAGCCCGTCAGGTAGATTCTGCTTCCTGCAGCAGACTGTGTGCTACATCAGTTGTTGCACAATATCTCCCCTTTTCACCCTGTCCCTCTTTTATCATCTTCTCTGTGTTGTTTCTTGTTTCACACTCCTCGGCCCTGTATTCCTCGACGAGTATATTAGCACAGATCAGTGACCCTGCCTCTGCAGCCATAATTAGAGCAGAAAATTTCATCTACTAATGTGTTTGGATAGGTATTCACTGTGAACATACACCCGCTTTCAAGCCTTCGCCTCACAGGTTTATGAGAAGGAGCTCTCTGCAGTTCACACTGCAGTCCTCCTGGGCTGACGAGGCTCAGTGCTCGATGACACAACTTCAGTATAGCAGCAGCAATCACAAAAAGAAACTGGATAAAAATGTGGAATATCAATATGCAAAAAAAATCTAAGTAAACAGGAAAAAACAAGGCACAGCAGCATAAAAAAATCAATCAAGATAAATTCATAGAATAAAATAAATATCAATTTATGAAATATTCAGATCACAAAGAGCAGATGTTTCTTAAGTGTGAGTACGGCGGAAACGTTTCATTGTGAGAGGAAGATTTTTCCAGAGTTTTGGAGCGCTAGCCTCAATTGTGGAACAGGTTGGAGCAGATGTTCAGTAGTGCGGTACATGAGGGACTGCTGAGAGGGAAGGAAAAAAAAAACAGCTCACAAAAGCACACACACGAACACCTTTTAAGAGTTTTTCTCCTTTAAGCCCTGAAAGGCTTGAATGGAGAATGGAGCCACAAGTCGCTCCTGTTGTTGAGAGCAAAAATCTGAACCGCAAACTCGGTAAAACAAATTCTAGTAGTAGAAGTAGTTCGTGGTACATTCGCCGTGTGGATGGAGTAGCACAGGTGGGCACTTGGAGCATCCTCATTGTGATTTTGCTCACATGGGCTGGCGCTAAAATAATAATAATAATGTAATAAAGTGTTTGTAACACCAACATTTTGATGATGTTAAAGACTAAATGGTGAGCGCACAAGAGTTCTTATATTCCTCAGACACAGGTAATTATTCGCCACAGTACCTTTCAGGTGATCCTCAATATTACCCCGAGGACAGCGGGTCGTGCCTCACCATGAATCCGTGTGATAATGCAAGATTGACGCTCGGCGTTGAGCAAATGAGGTCTTGCAAGCTAGGCAATGTTGCAGCGCGGACCCGAGGCTCCCTGTAATTGAAAATGACGGGGTGGATGCTGCGGCGGCGAGGGGCGGTCGTCTGCACGCGCACGGATGGAGCGCACGTGCAATCGCGTTTCCTTTTCTTCACTCTCTTACCTTCTGCTGTCACACACACACATTCTCCCCCCTCTGTCTTTTCTAAATCACTCACACACACTCGTGGCCTGGTTGTAATTAGTGGCACAGGGTAGTGGTCACACATAATCCCGCTAATTGGGCTGGCAGGCGCCATTACCCAGAGCTAATCACCATTCTCTGGGTGACAAGACGTCCTGGCCTCCTGACCACTAGCTGCTAGCAGGATCCATATCGCATTGCCAGAGCTCAGTGAGCTCTACTAAACCAATTAACCCGCAAAACTCACTGACTCACTCTGCAGGTCTCAGGCAGACTTCGCCTTACCTTATTTAGTGCATTTGAAGTGGCTAATGTAGCTTAAGGGCTGTCCTCCTGAAAGTACCCCTGAGTAAGGCAGTTTACTTCATCACTACCTGTACTAAACAAAGTGCCAGTCATAGGATTGTTTTGGGGCTTGTTATGAAATATAATGAAATGGGTGTTTGCGAGTAGGAGCTGCTTCCTCCAACTACAGAGCTAATCCACTTCACCACCAATGACTAGTTCTCTGAGTGGCCTAAAAGATGCCCTGCTAGTGCCCTAAGGTTTTACCAGCTGGTGGTTCCGGTACCGCTCCTCATCTTTTCCTCTGACATGACGAATCCTTTAAGTGCCCCGTGATGTGAATCTGGCCCATCGGAACCTTGAGGCTTTTCAACCTGTGAGTGGGGCAGTCCTTGAACAGCAGGGAGAGGTGAGAGGACTGTTGTCTGGAATGAAAGCAGTAGCCTGAATATGCCTGAACAGGAACAGAGAGGGGATTTTTTTCCTTCTTTTTTTTTTTAAGCTTTCCACACCAGGAGGCTTTCATTTTCGTGCCCATTAAACATGACCCGACTTTAATTATATTTGCGAGTTTCTCGACCAGACCTCATTTTCAAATTAGGGTTTTGTAATTCTTTCCCACAATGCTTGATTTAGCTTTGGCTGGCTGTAATATCAGAGAGCAGTAGCTTTCCATTTTTTATTGTTCTTCTAATTTTGTTTGCACGTTTTCATATTTTGTCTGTAAGAAGTAAATTTGGGGAAACCAGGCACGGGCAGTTGGAATGAGTTTTGGAACTTTTCAATTATTATTACCCCCCGTTACCATCTCATTTACCCCCATTTTGCATGTTTCTTGGACCCTGTTTCCCAGCACTGGTTAATCTGCAAAAGCAGTTCTATAATCACGCTGACATTTTACAGCAGCTCTTTTTTTTAAATAGGATTAACAAAACATGTCCAGGTAATGGAAAGGATAATGAACGGATAATGACTTGATGATATGACTACTTTATTTACCCATCCCTTTTCTTAACCACTTATCAGTCATGGTGGGTCTTAAGCCTATCCCATTGATTACTGGTGAAAGGCAGGACCCAAGCCGCGCAGGTCGCCATGCCATTGCGAGGCTAAATGCTAATTTAACCATACTTGCTCAGTGCATTTAGACATGTAGACATTTTCAAGACGGCCTGCTGAAGTTCAAACTGAGTGTCAGAATGGGGCAGAAAGGTGGTTTAAGTAACTTTAAATGTGGCATGGTTGTTGGTGCCGGACAGGTTGGTCTGAGTATTTCAGAAGCTGCTGATCTACTGTGAACAACAGCAGCTGGATCACACTGGGTGCCACGACTGTCAGCTAAGAGCAGGAAGCTGAGTCTTCAGTTTGCACAGGATCAGCACATTTGGACAATTGGAAGACTGGAAAAATGTTGCCTGGTCTCAGGAGGCTCGACTTCTGCTGCGACTTTGGGACGGTAGGGTCCGAGCATTTCAGCACAAACAGCATGAAAACATGGATCCATCCTGTCTTGTATTAATGGTTTAGGCTAGGATATACAACATCATAAATTTAAAATCATCTCAAACTGGTTTCTTTAACATTACAGTGAGTTCACTGTGGTCAAAGGGCCTCCACGTTCACCAGATTTCAATCCAATAGAGCACCTGTGGGATGTGGTGGAGCAGGAGAACAGCATCATGGATGTGCAGCCAACAAATCTGCAGCAACTGTGTGACACTATCATGTCAACATGAACCAAAATCTCAGGAATGTTTCCAGCACCTTGTTTGATCTACGCCACGAAGATTTAAGGCAGCTCTGAAGGCAAAAGGAGGTCAGAAATGCAGAACCTTAGTGTCTGCAGCCGCCTGCATTGGGTCTCGCTCTTCAGCAGGAATATACATTATCATGAGGAGACAGGAGATGGAACGGCTTGTTTCAGACCAAGGGTGAAGTGAGGGGGCTGTCTAAATAAGAATGTTTTTTAACAACTGTGAATCATGCAGAGCCTTTTTTTTTTTTTTTTTTGGAGTACCAGAATTAAAATGTGGAGCTGGAAATGTGCATAATAGGTTCCCTTCAACTTTTATCCTGCACATTTACCAGGTCGAAATTTGGTCCATGGGCAAATTCTTTCAAAGGTAATGATATTCTCATTAGTCAGAGCTGAACATGTCCATTAGCAGATCTTGGAATGCAGGAAACATTAAACACTAAAAAAAAAAAAAAAAATACAAAAACAGGCCTATAAAGCCTACTCAATAAAACGGGTCTAACAATTTGCATTTAACTTGTTTGGGTGTGAACTGCCTCCATGCTTTAAATAAACAGCATCTGCATTTACAGCTAAAAACACACAAAAATAAGTTCACGTTTACATAACATTCCTCAATACGTTGCACAACTGATTGCTAGTTAAGTGAGTAATAACTCTTGACAGCGCTCGGTGAGCAGTGACTCACTCTTAATAAACAATTAGTGAGGCCATGACAATTGAGGTCAAAGGTCGGGGTGGCCAGGAATTGAACCACCAACTCAGTGCTCCCTTCTCGGCTTGTGTGGCATGAAAGGGTTACACCCACAGCTCATTAGTGATAATTAGTATCACTAATGATCTGCACACAGACCTAATGCAGCTACCGTCAATAACACAGCTACACTCCATACTCGTGATGTTAGAGTTTACAAGACACAAACCCACAGGACTCTATAATAAAGTCACTGTGGTCCATCAGTATTGGCCAGTATTGCTAATTAGATGTTACACTAACCATTTCTGATTGATCACAATAACTGATATGATTGATTTTCCTACTGTTACTGTTGCAAGTCAAGTGCAAGTCCTCTGCAGCAGAGCCATGCGAAGAGTCTCTAAAAGCCTGGCTTTACTTTTGCCAGAAAAACAAAGTCTCCAAACTAAAAGGACACAACAAGTATAAACCCCCCTCGCGCACAGCATTAGTCGAGACAGTGATGCAGCCCATCACCATCCTCCACTGTGAAGAGTCCACCTGGGGAGAGGCCAAGAGCCAGCTGGGAAAGGAACAGCAGGACGCACACAGGATGAAGGGATGGATAAGGAGATGACAGAAATGAGATATGTAAGAAGATGGAGTCATTCGGGGGCTGAATAGAGAGTCGATTGGGAATCACAAAGAAACACAAAAAATAGAGGATCCAAAGCTGCCCTGAAAACGAGTGGAGTCAACCCACAGATGAAGAGAAACTGAGCGAGAGGTAGAACTGCTCAGTTTTGTTTATTTTGGTAGCTAAAAGGTCATTTCTATTATTTTCAGCATGGGTTTTTTTCTTCTTCTTCTCCTTTTAATTTGCATTTTTGTGGCCAAATTGTTAATTTGCTGCCATTTTCTTTTTTTTCCAGGAGTAGAAATAAAAATGTCAACCGAGTTATTAACTACAAGTTGCTCTGCATTCATTGAACTCTTCACTCAATTTGTTGGTGCACGGAAAGCTTCAAGAGTTGAAGGTAAAGACTGTGAGTTGAGCCGTGGGATATTAATTCTGTTATCTTTGCTGCAAAAAATAAAATAAAAAAATTGTCTGCCTCCATTCAGAGTCACTTTTAATCATTTATTTAAAAAAAAAAAAAAAAGTGCTGTAGCATTTTTTGAATTACAGTTAAATCTATCAATTTCCCACTAGATCTACCACATTTACATTATGTTTTATTTATATTTGACATCTAATGAATCTAGAGCATTAATTTCCTCTGCTTCCCCCTTGTTTGTGAATTGGAATCACACGTATTTTCACATTAGTCCTTTTTTTTTTCAGTTCTTTGGAGGATTACAGCAGATGAAAATTTACCATTAAAATGTCAAGATTCCAATTCACATATTCACAATAGCATCACCTCAAGTTTCTATTTTTAATTAGATGATGCAGCTTACATAAAAAGAATTTGCAGAAAACAATTTTCTCAAGGGCTGTAAAGCATAATGAAGGTCGCCAGAGTACGTGTGAAATGCCTCCCCTCTGACTCACTAAGCCAAAGTTTCATCTTCATGATCGCGGGCCTGTAACAGTTCTGCTGCTGGGAAAAAAACCAGATACAATCGCATCAAACGCGAAGCAGCGGAGCGATTTGGAGAGATCTCAAAGAAGGCTGCAAAGCGGGGAAATATTTATCGCTTTGTAAGAACAACTTCCATTAGGAAATTAATCAAACTGGTAGTTGTAAAAGAAAGTAACATCTGCGTGCCCTTGAAGCTCTTTTGCAGGGGAACTTCATCAAAATAGTCCCTAACTGACAAGGACGATGTGCGAATGACGGCGGAGCGTTCAGGCTGATCGAACACATTTTTCTACATCCCAGTGCCGTCTCTCTCACACTCTGATGAACGCATCGGGAGCAACTTGGGGTTCCGTATCTTGCCCAAGGATACTTTGGCATGCAGACTGGAGCAGCCAGGGATCGAACCACCAACCTCCTGGTTAGTGGTCTACCTCCTGATGTACAGCCACCCCAAAAGGAAACCACATCCACCATGCACCATGTCAATCATTTGTGACACACATATACACTCAAGAGCTACTTTATTAGGTTCATCCCTTTATTTGCCTTATTGTTTCCTTCCAATCAGCTTAAAGCAGTCTGGCCATTCTCCTCTGTAAACCCTAGAGATGGTTGGCTCTAGAGGAAAATCTTTCCCATTCTGATGCTGCCGTGTGATTGGCTGATTAGATATCTGCATTAATGCGTACTTGTTAGTGTATACTCATATGTGACTTCATGCCGTGCCACAGTGTTCACACGAGACTTCCACCAGACTGCAGTTTTGTCTCGTTGGCTACACCTGTGTGTTGATTAGTGCTGTCATAGATATTATTGTGATATTTATGCAAAAAACAGAAATGAATAATAAATAAACAGAAACTCTATTAGTCAGCTAATCCCGGTAACACTGATTTGATGGTTTATTGGGTTCTTCAATGGAAATAGATTAGACGAGGCAGATTCAATCACGCAAGATGTTTGTGTGTGTTTTTGCGCTTTCACACGAGGGGAAACACTGACACTGGAAACCACGATAAGAAACGCTGCGACTGGAGGAACAACAAATGGCCGGGAGTCATCCTACCAAGAGTTTGAGAAATTTTGCTGAGGTGATTCATACTACTGTAAGTCTCAAATCACCAAAGCAGCAAAAAAAAAAAAAAAAAAAAAGGCAACGATAATTAAAACGCAAGAGAGAAATAAATGAATCACACCAAGTGTAGGCTGACATGACCTAATGCAGCATAAAAGTCAACCAGAAAAATTCCAGTGAAGGGCAACATAAAACTAAAATCATGAAAGGCAGCGCAAGAGAATAAAATACCGAAAGCACAAAGACGTGAAAAGAGGCAAACTCGTCACCTTTTTAGTCACAGTCACAGCTGCCTTTGTTTGTCCACTGCCGTAATGATCTTATCATTTACGCACCCTTGTGATTTATTCGTTAATATTCAGAGCACAGCAGCCCGCCGAGGACGGCAAGGAACAAAAAAAGTAAATTGAAAACATATTTTTGAAATGGGTGTCAGCCGAACAATTAATTAACAGGTTACGGTGCGTTTAAAAGAAAACAGAAAGGGGGCAGGATCGGGGAAGCGCTGGTTACTTACTGCTATCCAGCCAATGAAAACGTTAATGAGCCAATTTAATGAGATGCAGGAAATTGGCGGGATGCAGCTGTGGTAAAGTGCTGCAGGTTCGCTGGATATGTTTGTTTTTTTCTTTACTATATTATTGATCGTCCACGTTTCAGCATTAACTGCATCTTTAGGCTTTACTCTTCTTTTTTGATTCCCTCCCTCTCTCCTCCACCTTTGTTCCATCAGATAGCTTAAACATTATCTGTAGACGTGTGCATACCATCTCCCCGACCCCAAAGCAGGGACCGCCCGCTCTCTTGACACAATCTCTGCTGAGTCGCTACATCGACACACGCGAGGTGTTATTAAAGGTTTATTGACTGAAATTAGCTGCAGTTCAGCAAGCACACTAAAGCAAGACACACTGAAATTAAACAAACACACCATCCAGCCGCTGCAGTCTGCCTTTGGTTTTTATTGCTTTTCTCGTCGAGAGAGTGCGACTTCCCGATGCCAATCAGTATCAGCAAAGCAAACAGGTGTGTGGCGTCACCGACTTTAAAGGCCAAGATGCGCACAAATACTCTTTCATTCATATCGGCGGCAGCAAAGCATTAAGAGGGGGAGAGGAGGCGGATAAAACTTGTTGATTTTAGGTTTTACTCTTTATTATCAGGAGTCGTTTGTCATTGAGCGAAGGCATCACTGTTCAGCGAGTGTTAAATTTCGCTCCATGCTCATGTGATTGCGCTCAAAGGCATGTGTGGCATTTGCTAAGCGTCAGCCTTTTTAACATTAACAGGTTGAAAAAGTAACATGACGGCACGACCCGTGTGCAGGCCTTCAGAATGGAAACCAGATTGTGTTCAATTGTCATCAGCTGAGAAGTGCAGTTGTGGACGGCTTTTTCCATCTGAAGGGATTTACTTTGACTGGGTGTCAGATAAGGTATAAGTTGTGGAAAGTCGGGCAGAGGAACAAAGAAAGTTTACAGGAGTTTAAATATCCTTCCTGTTTCCCCAAACTGCTCTGACCTCTCTTTGGGTTTCCTCCTCACTCAACTGAGCTCTTCCCAAACTGAGCCGCTTCCCTTCGGATGTGCTTTCCTCTGTCCTCGGCAGCATTCACACGGAGCCGTTTATTTTAGAAACGTTCCGAATTAAACGAATCAATTGAGCTCGTTTTGTAAATCCCGTGGAACAAATGGAAATGTGCAATTTCCAATTACTTCCTGTCACTTTCCCAAATCAGGCCTTTAAATAATTATCATGGTTAGTGATCACTTTTGAGGGGAAATCCTGTCAGAGGGAGTTGGTTTGGGATGAAAGAGATGGCGTGTTTTACATTTTTGTCAGCAAAGTGACTGCAAAGGCTCATGTATGAAGATGGTAGGGTAAAGAAGAACAGGTGAAACGGTCTCCTCGCGCGGGGGGGGGGGGGGGCGGG
>JAVDPK010002130.1:514923-531115 GCA_034780415.1 Cichlasoma orientale
TGGTTGGGTAAAGAATCAAAGGTGAAACGGTCTCCAGGGGCCCCCCCCCCCCCCCCCCATCGCATCACTCCTTTTAAAAATGTCCTTTGTCTCCACAGGACTTCTCCCCTCTCATTTCTTTTCTCTGGTCAATTTCTTCCCAGTGTGTGCCGCTCACAGTTTCTCCTCTTTGGTCTTTCTGACCTTTCTTTCTCTTTTTGTGTCTCTCTCACACACTCTTCGGGTCTTTGCCGAGCTTCATCGCGCCCACTTCATTCAGCTGCCAGTTCACAGTGCAGCCACAGCATGACATTTAGGGGACAATTGAGTTGCGGCAGTTATAGATTGTGACTGCAGCATTTCTGTGTGACGTTTTTTTTTTTTTTTTTTTTTGAATAGCCCGCTCGCCTGTTTGTTCTGAGCCGCCAATAATCAATAACCCTCCCTGTGTCTTTGTTCGTCCATACAGCCGTCCGCTGCTGTAAGAGAAGCCGCAGTTATAGCTCTCATTAGGTTGATTTAATCAGCACGGGTTGAAGAGACAATGAAAAAAAAATATGGATAGACGATGGAGACGACCTGAACAAAAGTTAGAAGAAATGGTCCTTTATTGAGGAAAAGACATCTTGCTGAAGTATCAGTTTCATTTGTGCTAATAAAGAAGATTTGAGAGTAACTGTTCAAGTCATAAACTAAAATGTGACATGTGACTACTAACCATGTGATGTCAGTCATTTTGGATAACCATTGTGACAATTTAGGATCCAAAGACTAAGGCCCCAGTCGCACAGGCTCAGAGGGTGGTCCGCGACCATCTGGCAATCACCGGTTCTGAGGTAAAAATGAGCATTTCCCAACCAGTTGCAGGTGGTTGCCGGAGGTTGATGGCAGTCACAAGAAAAATGATTGCTAAAGTCTCAGTCATGCAGGTCTGCAGACTGGTCAGAGACCCCCTGGCAATCACCTGTCAATAGAGAAAAGCATGTATTCCCCAACTGGTTGGCAAAAACCTCCTTGTGATTGCGTTAGTCACTAGCATGTTGCTGTATTATTAGTTTGAGTAAACACTGTCCAACTATTCTCTGAGCTGCAGTGAAACTTTGAAAAGTGCAACACAACCCAGAAATAGAGACAGTTTGCCTTCAAAGTAAACTCTGCGCTTTTTGAAACATGTTAGCGGCTGCTCTGAGACACGACTTTTACTTTAAAGGCGAACCTTCTTCATTTCCAGTTTGCATTGCGCTTTTTCAAGTTTTTCATCACTCAGCTAGTATTTGCAGACAAATACTTGCTAAAACTGCAGGCAGGCCAAAGCAATAAATGGGAGGTTCTTGGTGCCACTCACTTCTTTGCAACCGATTTCATCCAGCGACAGCCAGAAACCTTCGGAAAGTACTGTCAGCCAGTCGGGGAATATAAATTTTTCCCTAGCACGCAGTGGTTGTATCACATCCAATATAGCAGACAACTCTTGAGCAATGTGTGTATGATGCCACAAGAGAAACCTCAATACAACAGGACTTCTTTTTGCAACCAAAGGAGCTGCCCTCTGGTGGCCACTAGAAGAATGCAGGTTTATGCACTTTCAGTTTGAGTTCACTTTTCAGAGCCAGTATTTCAGGAAAATCTTCTCATCTATTTTCTTTGTTCCCAGGCTGACAAGTATGGTATCATCTGCTGTATAACTGGTTGCTTGAAAAGAAGCAACAGCGAGGACAGCACCATCCCCTTACTGAAGAAATTGTTAGAGGTTTACTACATAAATATCAGTCAATGTGATGTATTATGAATGTTTCTGATGTTTCTATTTATTGAATCTACAGCATATATTATATTTTTATCTACTCACTTTGGTCGTAAGTAAGAGGGATGATAGGAGGGCAGGAAAAGATATGAGGACAGTTAACAAAAGAGGGGCTGAACTGACAGAAGAGTCAGCATGTAAGAAGTGGGAGGAAATAAGAGAAATAACATAAAGGAGGAGGGAGAGCAAAGACAAATTAGAGGAGAGCAGAAGGCAAAAAATGGCAAAGAGCCACAGCAGGAGGACATAGGGAGAAGTGAGGGAGAGGAGAGAAAAGAGAGTGCAAATAGTTTAAAAAGCTAAGGGCAGTGAATAGAAAGAAGGAAATATTGACACAAACTGAAAAATACACCTATAGTCTACAACAGAGTATACAAACCAGGGAAGCAGCAGAGGACTGTTTAATACAAAAGGGAGAAGTGCACTGTGGAGGTGGAGAGTTGACTAGAGCAGAGACTAATTTCCACTGCAGCGATGCTGACGGATGGACTAAAGGAACCTTATTTTACCCCATAAATTTTTTATTCCTAGATCCTCCAAACTATTAGCTGCTCCCCCTTTGTTCTTCTCCCCTGCCTCTCTACCTTTCTTTCACCTTACTTAACCTCCCCTAAGCTCTCTACTGGGATCAAACCTTTAAAATAACCGCGGCTTTGTTCTAAGTCAGCTTTTTCTTAAAATTACTGAAATCAGGCTGCAGCTTCCAGCCTGAATGATTAAACCCAAGACACTACTAATAAAGTGCACTCCATGTACACTGCATGTACTGTTGCAGTACAACTTTATAATTGCCCAGTTACAGTAGCCTTTAGATTTATGGGGGTAGTTATGGTGCTGTTTGTGTCTAATGCTTTATTTAGCCGGCTTAGTTTGACTTTCTAAGGAGAAATTTGGATACGGAATAGCTTAAATTCAGTGCTCTGTAGTGAGGCAGACAATGCCCTCATGTACCCTTGATTAAATATCAGCGTGCTATCTGTGTCAAAGTCTGACATGATTTATGATTTAATGCGATAAAGGGAAGGGGAGTTTGAAAAAAAGAGAGTTTAAGTTATAAAAGATCAAGACATTTCAGCTATAACCTTAGAACTGTGTAGGATAAATTGGATCCTTTGATCTTAGAAATAGGGTCTAATGTGCCAATACAGTTACAAAGCATGCAGCCTGAGTTTAGAGCTATGTTAAGCTTGAATAGAATATGATTTTGGAAAAGGCGCATGCCTGTCTAAGACACTAGTTTCCAGCTTTTTGTACTTGTTGCCCCTTAAACTAAAGATTTCCTTGAAACTCCTTCATTACCGGATATATTCACTAACAAACAGCCACAACATTATACTGGCAGGTGTGTAACATTAGATATCTTGCCAAGAATCCTTGGGTCTGCAACAGTGTTTAGATGGGAGCTCCATGCATAAGTAACACCCTCGTGAAAGCCAGGACCAAATGTTTCCCATCAAAACACTGAAATGTTGTCAGATGATCAAGGTTACACTATTTCCCTTTCAGTGGCTTTAATGCTGTGGCTGATTGGTGGAAAAGAAAAAGTGATTTGAAGAAATAGATGAGAGGAGAACACCAGCAGCGTTAAGTGGGTGTTTTTGTAATTTCTTTTCTCTTCTTGTTTTTAAAAACCCCACTGCCTGCAACCAAGGGGGAACCTCTGCACCTAAAAAGCGAACCCAACGTTGAAGTGGCAAAAACTGCAGCTCCTCTCATAGACAGTGTAAAATATGTATGCACCGTTTGGGTCGGAAAAATGAAGCCAATGAGGAAGAGCCTAAAACCCTGCTTTGTGTCTGAAGGCCACCACACGGTGATAGCTGGTCCTATAGAAGTCTATGAGAAAGCAGCTTTCTGACTCGGCCTCTGTCAATACTTTGCTGCATAGTTTATGGACTCGTTCATTTTGGTCATAGTTAATAAAAGTCTGTTTTATAAATCTTGCTAATACCGTGTTTCAAACTATAAGATTATCTGTGGTATGAAACTGCATGCTCATTGGCCAGTGAGTTGCTAATGACAAGTCATTAGCCAATGAGCACATGGTTTCACAGTCTGACCCGCCCCTCCTCGGCACGTCTGGGCCACCTGAGGAAATGGGGATTGCTCTCCATTGACTCCCATGTTAAGATGCCCAACTTCACAGCGTTAAAGAGTTTATTTTACAACCTGGTACAAAAAATAGTCTCTGTGGACAGTTTCCCCCCGATGACAACTCTTTTTTTATAATGCTTCCACCTTGATAATTGAGTTTAGGGGTGTAGCTGTGTTGACTGATAAGTGTCCCATTCAGTCTGCTGGGCATCATCCACTACTTTGAGTTATTAAACTGAATCTCTTCACTGTGTGTTTGCTGTTGGTGCCTTTTGAAACATTTTTAATGGATTGTCTGACAAATACTGTGGCTTGCTTTGTGTCACAGACCATCTTCAAAGTTTGTGCTTCGGTTTTGAAGAGTGAAAGTGTTTTATTAGTCTGGTACTTAACACAAATCAGAGGCAGGCAACTGCTTGCGGCCCCAGGCCAATGGGGAACCCCTGAGGGCTGACGAACTTTAAGCTACAGCAGTGGAATTATGTTTGCAGTGAATGTAGGAGAGGTCTTACCTCCCAAAGGGCGCCCCACCTGACTCCACTCAGTCCGGTTGCAAACCACTTGCATGATTCTGTTTAAACAAACCTAATGACAACAAGGGAAGTCACATTTAAAGAAATGAAAAAGCAGTTATCCTTCTGGAAATCAAAAAGGAAAGATAATAACTAGATGCTGCTAGTCTGGCCTTAACTGTGAGGCAGAGACACTTGAATCATGTTTACTTTGACATTTAACATTAGTTAGCTTAGCTAGCAGAGCAGCCTTGTGTCTCCAGCTCTGACATGAGTGAGCTGAATGTGCAGTTTTTTTTGTTGGTATCAGATTATTTACCACAAGCTTGAAGCTTCAAAATGCAGAGCCTGACTAATGGGTGGCATCACAACGGCTACATCCCTGTCTTATACTGTCTGCATTTCATGCAGACATTAGTGGTGGGCGGATCGATCCAAATATCGATAATATCGATACCAACATTGGTATTGATATTGATCAATACCAGTGTAATGACATCGATAGTTTAGCTTCAGTTTCTCTCCTGTATGCAGCGCTGCGGTTTCATCAAAGATGCGAGCTGACTGTCTAAGTGCCGCTCCTGTCACAGCACAGAGCAGGCACACTTTGCTCCTCCCCTCCCCACAGTGTTTTGACTTTGTAAGGTCACATGACACGTAACATATTTTACTTGGGGAAAAAAAAGGAATTTGCTTTAAATGTTTTATAATGTTGAGGAGTGATAATTTTGTACAGCTTGTTTATTTAATAAAAATCAAGAAAATTAGTGAATGAAGGGATATTTTTTATTAAATTTTTTGCATTATACTTTCTGAACACTCTACCTGGAAAATAAGTTTCAGTTTGTTCTTGTGTGATCATTGTGTACACTTCATTTAAGAAAAAAATCCAGACATCACAATGAATGGGGAAAATTGTTATGTTACTATTGTTTCAGAACAAAAAAGTATTTTCTATTTACCTATAAACTTTGCCCAATTCTACCCTGGTTTTAACTAATTAATGAGCCAAATGTATAAAATCACAACACTTAAACTTCATGAAAATTATTGAAAAGTATCTGTATCGTTATCAGTATCGGCGATACTCGCCCTGTATTTACTCGGTATCGGATCGATACCAAATCTTGCAGTATCGCACGCCACTAGCAGACACGTGGCAGCCTATGCGGTGACATATTGCGATTCTTCAGCATTACTGAAGCTGTTTGTGTGCATCTTCTGCAAGTACACGTGCAGTGTTCTGTTTGAACTCAATAAGCTGCTCTTAAGCCTCCAGATGTGTGCCAATGCGGATGACTCCGGCTTCGTCCTCAGCAGGAGGAAGACTTGTAAGAAAGCACACAACAAACACAGACATCTCGTCTTTGTTGTATTTGATTTGAGATAAGCCAACAGGACAAGTCTTTTATTTTTCAAAGCTTTGGAACACACTTAAAGTCCCAAAAGGCAGCCCACTGAAAGGTGGAAGTTAATGTTTCCCTCAAAGACGGCCCATTCATTTGCACAGTCGCTGTCATCGCCATTCAAAGATAGCGTTTTGAAGTCTACCTTTGTAGCTAGTGATTTTCTCAATGTGACTTAGACAAGCTTTGCGCTCTATTAACCGTGTGTTGTTTGTTTGGTCTTGTTATTAAAAAATAATGGAATTGCTGAGATTGTTAAAAGCTTGATGGAGGAGTTCAGACGGATGACCAGCTTTGACAAAGGCGGTCCAGCATCCACATCTCCATCCACTTCCTTCACACAATAACAGTGGGACTTTTTTTTTTGCGTGTTACTGCTATGCGAATAGTCTTCCCCGCTAGTATCAATACAGCTGAAGTGAAGGCAGGTGTGAGGGTGGGTGTTTTTTTTGTGAAAGGCAGCATGTGTGATTTGGTGTCTTCATCACACTTTTCTTGCTGTACACAGAAAAAGTTTCAAGGTTTTGCCGAAACATGACGCTGAGGGTTGAGAACAACTGTATGCTTTCTGCATTTGATTAAGAAAAACAGTCCCCTGCAGTGTATGCTCTTGCGATGATCAATACGTGTCTTATCCTTTTCTTTTTCTGACAGCTGAGGATCTATTCATGGCGGCTTCACTAAAGAGAGCAAGAGAATGTGTGGGTTTTGTGGATATCTGTCACTCAGCTTCCATTGCTTTATTCCATCAGTGTGAATTAGATTTGACAAAGCTGAGCTCAATATTAATGTGATCACAGGAGAATTATTTTTTTTTCTGCCAACATTTCTATTCCCCTCAGCTCAGAGTAGAGTCTAGTGTTTATCTAGTGTAGTTTAGATAATGATGTGGGGCTGTGATTCGAGACTTGTATTAACTTAGCAAGTTTGACTAAAGTTTCTCTCTTACAGATTCCTAATGAAAACATACATTAAGACCTAACTTCCCCGTCCTGTGCAGTCGCTTTCTTCTCACGTACTTTCTTGCTTGCGCTCGTCTTGCCCCGCGTCGTGTTCGACTCGTCTTCGCGCCTGATTTCGTAGCTCTAATGAGCTGTAGAAGGTGTTGATGGTGTGCTCCCAATATCTGAACCGCATGTCCTTGTGCATTATCTCCTTCGTTGTTAACAACCTCAGCGTTTTCTTCGTGGAGCTGCCTGCTCTCCACTGCTCTACAAGCTGTGAGTGTCAGCTGTTATCCCATCAATCCCCGTTGCTTCTTCTGCCTTGTTCTACACTATCATTCTATTCATGCGGTTGTCTCTCTCTTTTCTCTCTGCTTGTGGTTCAGGCCTTACACCCACGCTCTCCACTGTAGACCCCTCTTTCGATTGACTTTGCAGGCTAAAATGCGTACCTGACACCGAGGGAGCGCTGAAGTGCTCTGCTGAGGTTTAGTTATTTGTTTTACGCATCACTTGTCTGGTTCGCTTAGATTGAGGCTTACTTGAAAAACTCGCGATTTCACAAAACACTATCAAAGCTTAACTGTCAGTTACAGTTAGTTACATTGTGTTGGCTCATCCATTCTCGCTTTCGTTCTGTCTTTTGTTGACTCTAGTCTTCAGTGGTAGGACTTCTCTGATCTTTATTCTGTCTCTTGGAGTGGACCCCACGGGCACCCTGCTGGAACTGGCTAAGGCCTTTGACATGAGCGAGCACTTCAGTCTTTCCTTCTGTGGGCCGGTGCCAGGCCCCAGCTGCCAGGAGCATGATAGAAGAGGGCGTCAAGAACGGTACAGCACCATCATCTTTGCTCTGTCTTCCTGCCTGCCTCTCTGTGATTTCTTCTGCTGCTTAGTAGCATTTTTTTCCCCCTCCTTGCACAAGTGTTTTGTTTTGGGTTTTTTTTTTTTTTCTTCTTTGGCTCAAGTGTCATCTGTGAATATTTGATTGATTTAGTTTGTTCAGATGAATCTTTCACTCCCAGTATCGACCCACTGCTTCCCCGCTCTCTCGCGCTCATCAGCATGATTTGCAACTATTTATTATACCAGTGGAGGCTTGATGTGTCACTTTCTGTGGTTTGTTGCTTTCCAGACACGCCTTTCTGTAACTAGGGAAATGTCACTGTCATTCATCAAGCAATTTGTTTGTTTGGGGAAGTCGATTTTTATTGTCTTTCCTTTGATTCATTTTCATCCCTCCATATCCTCCCTATTTATTTTTTTTTGCCTTAGACGTATAACTGTAGTAACGGTGCGGCTACAAGTAGCACACAAACTCCCAGTTTCATTACTAACGCCATATAACAATAAACCCTTTATTCTTTACTCGTTTTAGTCCAGGGTTGATGATCTAGATGATGCATGATGATCCACTGTGCTATCTCTGTAATATATGGAACATCATGGACTAAACCACTCAAAAAAGAGCTGTTAGGAAACCTGGTGGCCTTGCAGTTCTGAGGCATGTCATGTGACATTTGAGCACAAAGTTCCATGACTCCACCTGCAAAAGTCAAAAATTATACCAAGTACTTTGCACAATGACATCTGAGGCATCTGAGCGAGTCTTCCTTTATCAGCCACACTACTCACCAGATTTGGCTCACCGCAACCTAGTTGTTGTCCCCCTTATGAAATTAAAGTCTCATTTAAAGCAGGTAAGGATAGGGAGTCTTTTTTTTCTTTTATGGGCAGAGTTTTGGAACTTGATGATTGCACTTCGTTCTGTAACTGCAGGTTCATTTCCTACTGGGGACCATTGTTGTATGTTGTAGCTCCCTTTTTCTTTATTAAGGAAAAAGAGCAAGTCTGGGCAGACAACGGTGTTTATTTTGCTCTTAACAGCTATTGCCACGGTGTACTTGTGTGCTTGTACCATCTAATTAGTATTTATGCTGGTAGGAATAGAAGGTTTGGTGGAAAGAGATATTTAGTTAAAAATGAAAAGCCCTTTTTTTTTTTTTTAAACACATTCATCTAGTATGTTTATTAAACCTTGTTTCATCACCCGGCGCTCTTTACAATTATTATACAGAGCAAAACAACACACACGGTTTTGCTTTATTCTGAAGTTGGAGGTTTTGATAGTTAGATGGTAAATTTATTGCATTTTCAATGAGATTTAGATCTTACTTAAAATGCAGGACATATGTTATATCGGTGCTTGTATGAAACATCTTTAAAGGTTTTGATGTAGCCTAATAAAGACCCATTCGGGATGCCATTAGGCGGCCAAATCATTTTGGTGGAGGGGTTTTCATTAGATATTTATTGCTGTTTTTTAATTGAATCCTTCCACGAAGGTGATGCCGAGATGAAAAGACACAATGCGTTTAGGATCCTATCATATTTATAACACCACAATTGAACTAAACCTAAACAAAGCGAGGTCATCGAGCTGGCATAGATGTCTGAGCTACATGAGCTCAGACATCACAAATGAAATCTGTCTATTTCATCCATGCTGAAAACGCTGAGATGTGTCTGGCACAGATGGAGTTATTGGCACACGCAACATTAGATGGAATGCCATGAACGCAGTGGATATTGTTCATGGCGAAAAGCACTAAATGATACAGAGAAGTAGTGATTTTCGTTATTATGGTGATGACTGAATGGAATTCATACGTGGCTGATGTTTCCCTGTCAGTAAGCTGCTCTAAACCACAAATAAAGTCTTAACTCGAGCAGAAAGGTCATTTCATACCCTGTCAGAGTAAAGGCCAATTAGACTAATGGATAATGACAATCTCACTCAGATACACAACACTGAGCCCTTCTTATGGTCTTTGTTGAAATGTCTTTCTCTCCACTTCTATATTTACCATTTCAGTCTACACACTGCTCGAGAACCATTTCACTTGCCCTTGGCATGTTGTCTTGCATTTCGAAATCAGTCACTTAGGATCCTCGTCTTGATTCCTCCCAGGTGAGTGAGAGACTACTCAGTCTGCATCCCTGCGGGGAGAATCCTCGGGATCTGCTGGAGTATCTCATAGCAGAGGTCATTAATAAGGTCTTGTCACAGATGACTGGGACAGACGTCTTCAATGACTTGAACCAAGGGTAGACTTAAAAGCAGGGATCACGCGGCACTCACAGTGAAAGGCTATAATCACAGTTTTGATGAATGAAGGAGGGGTCACTCGCAAGTAAGCACTCCATGAAGCAAACAAAGCGACAAAGGGAGCACGCAAAAGGGAGCGTCAAAGACCCCAATCCAAAACTCAAACAATACAAAAAGAGGATACAGGCTCAAAACAGCTGGCGAGACAAGCAAAGGTCCACAAAACAGGATACAGAAACAAGTGGGTGGAAGCAGCACCGAAAGCAACACAACTGATGAGTCATTTCAAAATAAAAGAGGAAGGGATTATTTACGATCCATGACGTTGGTCATAAACTAGCCATTCCTTAAGTGAGACTGCGTGACACTGTTATATGGGCATAATGTAATCTGTATATGATCCAATAAAATCTCTTTTCTAGAGTTTTCAAATGGGGAAAAATGGAATTATGAACTGCGCCTTTAACCTAAAATCTATGCAGTAATAAAGGTGCTTTACTTCAGATAAATTAAAGCATGTGTTTGGGTTCAAATGTAAAACCCATTTGTATTTTTCTTTTTCTTTTTTTGTTGGAGGAAGGATGCAGCTGCACTTGGAGCTGACAGAGGCCATTTCATCACCTCGCAGAAGCTCCTCGTGGCCGCAGAGTGTCAGCACCACCAAGTGGACCGTCAGATTATTTCATCCTGGAAAATATAGACACAGTGGCACCCTGATGAACACTGACAGGAACACTTAGTCCTTGCTTCTTGTTCTTCTTTTTTTTTTTTCTTTTCATTTAATCACTTACACAAATACACACAGGCACTCGTGTCCACTCGTTTCATGTCCAACATTTCTAACCAGCCACTCTCAGATGATTTAAGGCTGGCCCATTCTGGTGGCAGAGCGGATAAAATGCGGTTTCTTATTTACAGAAACCCGCATGAATTGCAGTCTGCAGAGTGTTTTTGCACTTGAGCCAGCTGTCAAGACATGATTAAAGTGTTAAGTGCACTGCGCAATTATATGAATAATTCAGCTTGTAACATGCTAAGAATACCCCACAACAGCATGAACATGGCAACTAGTTATTAGTTTTAATTACTTACAATGTATTTGTTCAATAATTAAAGTATTTAAAATGGTATTGCGATATACGTTTTATTAAAATAAATTTAAAAATTGAAAGAACTGAAGAGTCTTCAGGGGAAAAGATGTTATGTATCATAGATGTGATTTACTGTTGGATTACTCTGTCAGCTGAGGAGGATGTTGCCATCTGTGCCCTTATAAGGGTTTCCTGGTCTTTACTGGTCCCAGCAGTGACTGGTTTTGTGTTTGTCTATGGGTGTTTGAATGTTGTCAAGGCAAACAGCATCAGTGAAGTGTTGTGCCGAATTTGTGAAAACAGTTAACAGAGTGCCACAGACCATATGTCCCGCTGCTGCTTTAGCATCTTTATTATTATTATTATTATTAAAAAAGCAAAAATAAATCACTGTGCAATTTCAGAAGAGCCAGATTAGACAGGGCGACAGCAAAGTTTCCACTTTAAGTGGGGGTTATGATGACAGATTGTCAACTGAAACTGTGTGTTTGTGGATCTTTCTTTTTTTTTTTCCCATCCACTGTAGAGCTGGAGAAAATGGTCAGAGGCTCAGTGGTGATGTCATTCAGTTTTCAAAAGTCCTTTAACTGCATTTGTGAAACTTAGTGGTGATGTCACTGAGTTTGGAAGAGTCCTTTCACCGCATCTGTGAAACTCGTGTACCGCTACTGTGCCAGGCCCTCACACACACACACACACACACACGCATGCACGCACACACGCAGTACTGGCACACTCCAATAACATCATCCTCTCAGCCAATATTTTTCAAGGCTCCAGCTACTTTTATGTCTTCATTCATTCTTTTTCTAAATCTCAACATATACTTATCAATTTATTCCTCCTTCATGCTGCTCCTTGAATTTCTGCCTGAAGTGTTTGTATCAGTAATATTGAAACAGCTGCTTTTTGGAGAATGGGCCTTGAATAAAACAAGCATTATAATTTTTTTTTTTGTTTTGAAAAAGTAGCAATTAAAGCAAGACAAAGAGCAAAGAGGTGGTAAAACCGTGATCAGAAGTGATTTCTTCTCCATTCAGCCAGACAAACAGTTGCCTGTCTTTGTACTGAAATCACTGGTCTGTTATTAAAGGTGTATTTATCCATCACTCTGCATGGCTGCACAGATAGAAACTCATTGTTCCCATCACTCACTCACACACTCTCACACACACACAGAGCGATGGGGCTCGGGCTTCATTATCGCCGGACCTCTCTTTACAGTGGGGAGAGAGCACGGGGTGCTGTCAGCCTGGGTCAAGGGGCTGGAAAAGATTCTCACTACAAGGGATCGTACGTGTCGACGGAGCGGGGGTCGGTCAGGGCAGTTCATGTTTAAATTCAAGGATCAGATTTTGTCCTCACTGTGTATGTGCAAGAAAGCATGTATGCAGACGCGTGTTTGCTTGGGTGTAACTATGCGTGTATTTGCGAGCGTCCCTCGGCGCTCGGCGGCTGAACAAAGAACGAATCATGGTGCAATAAATAAAATAAACCTTCCAAGGCCCGCTCCACTTTCCTAAAAAGACCCTGAGCTCATTGTGCTATATGTGCATCGCTCCGCTCCGCTTATGTGTCCATGTTCATTGAAATAGTGAATTGTTATCGAGGTTGTTGCCTCCTGTTGAGCATCTCTATTATACTGACCAATTGCAAACTAGACAACTATGTTTTTTTTCTGTCTCATTTTAAAAATTTCTTTGTATTTGCACTCCTCTACGCCACATCTTTTCTCATTTTTTTCAAACCAATGCTGTATATTTTCTGCCTTATCTGATGTAAACAGCCCATCAAAGACTCTGTGTCCTATTTATCTTCCCATCCCTCACTTCTGCAGCCCTCCTTGGCCTGGCAGCATGTCATTAGATCTGAGCTCACAGACTCATGGCTTTAATTGTGGCCTGCCTCTCTGTGTCTCTGGCAATTTTGTATCTGAGTTCTACACAAAGGTTTAGTGTGCGTGTGTGTTTAGTGTTCATGTGACATATCCACTGTAGTTTAAGTCCGTATGGCGCATATAGGTGCTTTCATCTCCCTGATCCACAACGCAGGCTGAACATTTATCCAGGGTTGTGCCGGCAGACGTAATCGAGCAGGGAAACAGGAGTCGTTCTGTTGCTGGTCATTCTTATATATCTCAGCCACAGAGGAATGATTTCATTTGTTAAGGGTTTGGGTTTCACATTACTTTGACATATCTGGATCTGAAGTGCTAAATGCATAGAGAATTTGTAGCTTTTGAGAGATGAGCGGCACATTCATATTCTGAGCAGGTGTTGAGCGGAAGTTAAGCAAAAAGCAATATTAACCTCCCAAAAGATTTATCTGTTGGTTAATACTGCAGCTCTAACGTGCAAACCTGTTGTAGCAGAAACTAGAAATAACCTGGAGGTAATAAAAGTATTTATATCAAAATGCAAAACACTAACAGGCTAACATGCAGTGTCTACTGTTAGATTCTGATGCATGTGGGTACCTGAGTGATTCTGACCCTGCCCAAAGCCCCCCGAGCAGGCTCCAGTTCAACATGTAGGGTAACGTCAAGGGCAAGGAGAGCATTTATGAGGCTGATTGGTTTGAGAATACATGTATTCGGCGCACAGGCAGCTGCGGTAACCCCTGAAGGTAAGGAGTATGAGTCAGTTATCACCTGTACTGCCCCGAGCAAGCTACATTTTTACGTCAGTAAGTCTGTATCACTTCAGAGCATATGGCTATTTCCTGGAGGAGTCAGTATTTGCCAGTGCAGGCTTATATGTCAAATTCACAGAACTATCTGCATTAAATATTAATTCATTAATTTCTGGTCTACAATAATTACATCTTTCCATGATTTCACAGACAGAAATTTGACAAGTACACAAGTTAGCACACACGCAAACAGTTCAGTTAATCAATGTGAAGTCATTCATTTAGACAAAGAGGTATTTCTCCCAAATTTTAGGAGGCAGTGATTGAAGGAGAAATTAACCTGTTCAAACAAACAAATTCTAAAGATGCATCACTGACAAGATGTTTAGTCATTCATCATACTGAGGGAGCAAAGGCCCACAATTCCTCACTGGAAAGGACTCAGCACAACAAAGCACAGAGAAAAACTGAGGGCTTAAATACACACGCTGTGATAATCAAGGCAAGTGGAAACAGCAGTGAACAACAGGTGAAACAAATGAATTTAATAACACAGAGGAAGCAAAACTAAACACAAAGTACAGGGAACCTGAGACTGTCAAAATAAAACAGGAAGTAACCCAACATGTTACACGCAGACTTAACACCTAGGAGGAGAGGGAAATAAACAGGGGGTCAAAACACAGGGAGAGACACAAAGAGAAACACAGACACAGGAGCACAAAGACACGGGGAGCACAGAACACATGGAAATCAGAATAACAGAATAACTATAATAACTATAACCAAAAACAGAATACAAAACTACAACAAACTGAGAAGCTAAACCATAAGAAAAACTAAGAAACACAACCAGAAAATACAACAAAAACAGAACTTCACAAAAAGAACTCAAAACACTGGGCCACCGGCACAGGACCAGGACAGCTTCTTTATTTCATTATCCCTATATCATCACTATACCTGAAAAACACATGTTAATGGCAAATTTTCTGTGTAAATATTGTTACTTTTTTCTCTCATAATAAAAAAACAGTCACTTTTGTTTGTTTTAAAAAGATGACAAGTACTGGCAAGTCTTTTGTTTAATAATTTAAAAGCAGAAATATTCCGTTTATTTATTCACAAAAATGCTTGTTTGTTCATTCATTCATTTCTGTGGAGCCACTCCAAATAAAAAATTATTTCAATTTATTTATTTTATCGGTTCATCAATGATCAGAAGAGTGGGATTTATGCACACGTAGTGATTTAATAGAATATGAAAAGTAAAAAAAAATTAAATTTAATTAAATTTAAAAAAGGAAACCCTCAGTTGAATGGTTTGTCTGTTACATCCATTCTTAAGGACAAAATACAGTGAAAAGTCCAAAATGTATGCCTTCCTTCGCTAAACCTTTATGTTGCAAAGCCATGCAGTGGCCCGGGTGACTTTGCACATGCCAGGCCGCGCGTTTGACACTCCTGAGGTAAATAAACACGTATTAGAAATGAAATAACTGAAGGTTCGTGTATTTAGGCACAGAGCCTGAAAGAATGTGATTAGCAGCAGCCGTGTACACATATGAACCCTCCTCCAGCCGCCACTGGAAGTTAATTTGTAGCTTTATGTTAAAAACAGCGCTACAATCTGTCGCTCGCGTGTCTGCCGCGCTCGTCCCCGTCCACATGTGTTACCCTGGCAACCAAAGCTTTTCACGGGGACGCGCACACACAGCCGTCCCATTCTAAAAGGAGAGGAAATAAACAGTTAGGAGAACATTTATGTGATTTTGTTTCTTTGTTTTAGTTCGGTCAGAATGGCCTCTCGGAAAAGTTTTAACCTGTTTACAGAACTCTAAAAAGAAAGGTGGAGTAAATACTTTTGCTGGACTGCGACGTTACTACCAGCTGCCTAAACTGCTATGTGGTAAGCTACTCTGTAACTAGCGAACAGTTATGTTACAGTAACTTAAACACGAAGGTTTGCTTATATACGTGTGTGTGCTTGATGCCTCATCTCACGGCTACACTGTATCCAGTGTGTTATCTGTGTCCTTATGCTTTAACAGCCATAGAGAAAGATAAGAAAAGAACTTGGGGGAAAAAAAGAAGAAATGGAAGAGGAAAATTCTAAGGCCATTCGTCAGGTAAAGCTGCATGCCTGACTGGAATTTGGGGATTTATCTTTTCCTTCCACCTCTAGGAGTTGCAACGTTAGCCCATTTATTAATCAACTTTCCTCCACTTCTCTCCCTGTAATCCTCCTCTCATCTCACCATTATAAGTTGTTCATCCAATGTGTGGTTGGGGCTGGTGTAATGGAAGAGTCATGGACAGAGGAGAATGAGAAAGCGCTGGATCAGTTTATTGAAGACACCTCTATCACAAGGGTGGCAGTCTACATGGACACCAGGGCTGGACTTCGGGTGGAGTACTCCATGCCTTTAATGGTACAACACCCTTTCCTCCCCACATTTTGGTTGTTTCATTCATTTCGATTTATTTTACTGGAACTTGTTTATTGTTTGAGAGGCGTATGATAGGACAAGAGTTAAAGGGCCAGTATGATGCTTTTAAATCCTTCCTTTTCATATGTAAATCATTCACTTGTGGTCTATATAAAGTAGAACTGCAATGCTT
>JAVDPK010002130.1:556209-568319 GCA_034780415.1 Cichlasoma orientale
GTGGAACCAGCTCCCAGTTTGGATTCAGGAGACAGACACCCTCTCTATTTTTAAGATTAGGCTTAAAAATTTCCTTTTTTATAAAGTTGATCCTGAACCCTCCCTTAGTTATGTTGCAATAGGCCTAGGCTGCTGAGGGATTCCCATGATGCACTGAGCATTTCTTCTTCGCTCTTCTCCTTTCACTCTCTCTCTGTTTATATACTACTTTGCATTTAATCATTAGTTATTATTAATCTCTGGCTCTCTTCCACAGCATGTCTTTTGTCCTGTCTCCATCCCCTCACCCTCAACTAGTAGTGTCAGATGGCTACCCCTCCCTGAGCCTGGTTCTGCCCGAGGTTTTTTCCTGTTAAAAGGGAGTTTTTCCTTCCCACTGTTGACAAGTGAATGCATTACTGAGGTCCACAAAAGTGGTCTTGAATAGAGACAGTTTTGTCATCACAGTAGCATTACAACTGTGCATGATACAGTCAAAAAAACCTTACAGGTAGAAGTTGGGCTGGACTCAAATATTTAGTTATTCAGATATTTGTGTGTTGTTTAATATTCCGTTCCATTCATAATACTCTCATAATACTAATTATTTGTAAAAAATATGGAAAATAAACAGCTTTTCAGCTTGGATGTCTTGGACATGATGATCAGCAGTCACAGCACAGTTCCCTGACCTAGTGTCTTTGGCTTAAGATTTTGCAACTTTTTTTTCTTTTGTTTTTTGTTTTCTTTAGCTATTGATCAGCTCTATGGTACAGCATGCCGAGGTTGTGCTCTCCTGCCATAGGCACACCTCTCTCCATCTGTTCCTTTCAGTGACTGAGAGGTGCACGTTTACAGTGTTTGTGTTGTGGTTCTGAACATGTGTGTGTTTATGTTATAATGGCACATGGGAGAATCTTGCACAGACATTAAATTAGATTCATCAAGATCCATTTTGTATGGAAGATTGTTTCTGCCACTGAAAAAAAATTCCAACTTTAAATTCAGAATTATTATCTTGAAATTTTGGCTTATTCTCTCACAATTTTGAGCAACATTTCTCAAAATTTCAACTTACTAAGCATAGTGACATTTTGACTTGATCAAAAGTTCGAGTTACTAAGCTGAAATTTCGAGATACGGCAAATATGTAATATTTCATTGGTGGAAACAAGCTTCCATAATTTAGTGTCTTGTGTGGGTAACAAAAATATTACTACCATGTTGCACAATTAACCAGTTCCTGCATTTATATTTTTATCCATATTGTGACATTTTTGCATTGATTGTCTTTAGAGTAAATGTCAGTATTTGACTTGTTCAGGTGTTACATGACGCTGACCACAGCACTCCATCTCCACCGTGGAGGCTCCCCTAAAGGCCCAACTGGTACTGGGAAGACGGAGACTGTAAAGGACTTAGGAAAAGTTCTAGGCATGTACGTCATTGTAGTCAACTGCTCTGAAGGACTGGACTACAAGTCCATGGGACGCATGTACGCTGGCCTGGCACAGGTAGGGAGGAGTGGAGATGATGAAACCAGATGACAATAGTAACTTTAGTTAAAGTTATAATGATAAATTTGACATAAATCAAAAATGGTACATCACTGCTTTTCATGCCTTGAGTAATTACTAGCTGTGATACTGTAGTTAGCATTACTGTAACATGGCTGGAACCTATCATGCAATCAAGATGAAAATCAGTCAGTTGAAACGTTTTTTTGACTTTAGTAAGCTCTAGGATGCTCTTTCCTTTTTGTGGTGTTGACTGCAGGCAGGCCAGCTAGGAAAAAAAAACATAATCTACACAAATGTTTTTATGAGACAATTTTTTTTCACTTATCACTGTTAAAAATCATTTTCAAATTTGTGTGTATGTCACTGTGTCCATCTCAAATAGACAGGAGCGTGGGGATGCTTTGATGACTTCAACCGTATCAACATCGAAGTGTTGTCGGTGGTGTCCCAGCAGATCCGTTCCATTCTGTCTGCTCTCTCAGCTGAACAGTCTAAGTTCTATTTTGAAGGCCAACACATCAGTCTGGTCTGGTCATGTGGCATCTTTATCACTATGAATCCCGGTAGGTCAACACAATTGTACCAATTTCACCATATGTTGGAGATTAACTTGTGGAACAAGAGTAGACAAGAGAAAGCAGCTATGCTGCAGAAATAGTTTTCAGTTTGATATATTTGATGTCACAAAAACCTGTCGTTAACAAATCTAATCGATTTTCTCCATTTCTGTTTTTCCTGAGGTTATGCTGGTCGCACTGAGCTTCCTGACAACCTTAATTCCATGTTCAGACCCATATCAATGGTGGTGCCTGACTCTACTCTAATTGCTGAGATCCTGCTCTTTGGTGAGGGCTTCAACAACTGCAAGGTACTAACACTGGATGGAATCTGTACACCATTAGTGTTCTTGAAAGATTAGAACAGAGCAGGTGAAAGAAGGCATTAATGCTACAAGCAAGGTTTGTCTATTAGGGTTTAGACTTTTAACTTTATACAAAGTGCTGTTGCTGTTTTGTTTGTAGTTCAGTTACTTCATCTGCTGTTTTTCAGTCTTTTTTTTTTCTCCTTTTTCTTCTTCCAGTCTGTTTTGGGCTTGAACAAGGGCATTAAAGTCAGCTTCAATGTCTTAGTTGGAAATGTGAAGGACTGTCTGGATTTGTTAAACTTCATCACGGGGAATGTTTGTTCATATATGAGGGTCGATCCAAAGCGAACCAGCATCTTCTGAGCGTGTCTGTTTATGTGTGAAAGGTTCTCCTCTCTGAGAGAAGAATAAAAGTCCAGCAGTGATACTGACATGAGTTGCTCCGCCACAGTGCAACAGCATGTGTGTCGACTCTTTAGGTACACCATGGTTAGTTCTTAGCACTGACTTACACAACATATGCTTTACCCCATTACCTGATTTTAGTAAATAAATACTTAGAAGTCCATGTCTTGTTAAAAACTCTACATTCATCTTTTGAGGTTAGCAAACTCACATCTCTTATAAACATCGGTTCCAACACATTTACAGTGAACGTGCTGCATGATGTATATTTGATTTGCTTTTAATCCTCATTTCCCATCGACCTCACATGGGTCGGTCAGGGATAACTAGTGGTCCGCAGGCCATACAATGCCCAGGTCTGATCTACAGTAGGCAAAGTATAATTATCATGTTTTTATTTTTGAATGAATGTTGCCTTAGTCTTTATTTCATAAGTAATAAGACTGTTTGCATCACTGCTTGATGCCACTGTAGCAGATATTATTGCATTTACTGTATAAGGGAAACTAAAAATGCTGTAAGTGTCCTCTTTTTTTTTTTTTTCTTCGTTGGAAAACCTAACATAAGCCTCTTTTGTCTAAATTCTCAGCACCAAGGTTTAACTGTCTACATACGTCAGGTGTCAACTTAATAAATGCTGTCTGTGCAGTGTTTGTACCCTGTACACAACTCTGAATGCACACAATAATTTATGTATCTTGTTAAATTATCACAACAATGAAGAGCTAAACCAATCAGCAGATGAGATTTTTTTTTTTAGAAAATCAGTTTGTTTGTTTTTTTACATAGATAAAGATACATTTTTAATCATTACCAGTATCATCACATTCTATTATTCTATCAAAACACAGGTAGATGGGCTCACATGCAGTGGGTATGCATAGCCACTCACTTATTCAAAGACACAGCATGACACAGTGAGGAGGAGTTAAAAACCCACTCAGCTGCAGAATGATGCTTTAAATTTGGCTGCTGTGGCTCTGTTAATGTGTTAGAAGGTTTTTTTAAATTTTAGACTAACAAGTGCATCTTCTTGAGGTGGAGCGTGTGAAGCATGCCTCTGCTGATGGCCTCTGTTCTCCCTATGGTAAAAGATGAGTGCCCTCTTACTGACCTTACGCAAGCGTTGGGGGGAGTGGAGGGACACTGATTGCAGCTGTCTGTGTGTGAGAGTATAATCCCAGCCTCAGTCTACAGATTGATGAGAGAAGGTGAAGATTGGTCTGTGTTTAAAACATTCTAATGTTGGGTTGTGCTAAAAAATTAACACCTGGATGCTCCCTAGTACCTTCAGGAAAGTACAAGATGTCTCCCTACACACACACACACACACACTGCTCCGACACATTTTCTAGGCTGAATGGTTCTTTTGCAGGGCTGAATCCTGTTGGGAGCTGCAGTTAACCAAAGTTCTTCCTTCAAGGCACGCTATTAAGGATGTTGACCAAGCAACAGTGGCAACAAAAACACATTGGGACTGAAAAAACACAGCCTCTCAGTGCTGCTAAATTTAGAAGTGAATATGGTTGTGTTCTGTGTATGTGCAAGCTGGTTAAAATGGACAGGCCTGCATACAGTACATAAAAGACACTAACTCAGGTAGGACTTGGGTTCCTATTATTAAAAAATATGCTCATTGAATGCTTATCAACTAATAATGAGTATGTAAATGAAGCATTAGTGAAGCTTAGAGAATAGGAATTATCCATAACTGAATGTGGAAAAAAAATAAGTAAATGAAAGTGGTAATTGGCCATGAGCTGTGAATGCTCAGATCCAGTATAGTGCACACAGACAAAAAGGGTTACACAGCTACAGCTTTGGAACAGTTTGAATGGACATTAACACATTTTATTAACCTTGTTTCCTTGCAGCATGAAGATTATATGGAAGCTTATTAATGCTTTGTTCTCCAGAAGAAGCTGTCATTATGGTTAAATAGATGTGCTGTATTTTGTGAATTCAGCCTCTTTTCTGTCACACTGCAATTTTAATCCTACGTACCCTTCTTTCTTTCTCCTCATTCCTGTCTTCCTTTTTCTTTATGCTAATTTTAATTTACCTCTCACGCTGTCCTTTTAGGTCCTAGCTAAGAAAGTGTTCACTCTGTACTCTCTGGCGCTGCAGCAGCTGTCCAAACAGGATCACTATGATTTTGGCCTTCGTGCTCTCACCTCGCTGCTTCGCTGTGCTGGAAAGAAGCGGCGCTCTTGCGCCAATGTTCCTGATGAAGAAGTACGTTTCTCTCTCTCTCTGCAGTGCACGCGCGCACACACACACACACACACACACAAGTGGTTTGAAGACCATTAAAGATAACCTGTGGGAACTTCTAGACACAAACACGTCACCGAAACTAATTGTTATTGTTCACAAACCATGAACCCCGCCCCTCCGGGGGGGATTAACTATTAATGAAAAATGAAGGTGGTGTATTAGCAAAACAACCGGTTAATCTTTTTCAGAGATGTTAATCTGAAAGTGTTGGTAAAACTCGCACCTCAGCCTGTTTCATTAAACCGGACATGACAGGTGTTCCCCTCTCCATCATTAACTCTTTCATTACTAATGTGCTAAATGAGCTATTAAAACTTCTTATATCACACTTGTTGAGCAAGGTGGTTACTAAGATAAAACTCATCTGTGACAGCAATAAGCGATTGTTCATTTACTTGCTAATGCTAGCTCTGTTTCCACACAAAGTGCAGCTCGTAACTGATCTCAGAGGAGAGAAAGCAGAGCCGGCGGCAGTTTGCCTCGCACGCTAATCTCCCATCACTCATCAAAGACCAGAGGTTTAGCCACAATGCACATGTGCAAACAACCAGCTGCATGCTGCCGGCCACTCAGCATGATGAGCTGCAGCCACTGTTAACAGGACGCAGAGACACCCATGAAAATGCCCACCATTGTCAAACTGCATTAATTCTGCTTCCAGAGACAATAATCAGCTGAGGCAACAAGATGGCAGTAATATAAAGGATGGATGCAATCAGACATGAGAGAAGCTTTATGATAGAACGATTTCTGAGATGAAAGGAAAGAGATTGCTTTACTGTATGTTTTAATTTATGTCTATTTTTAGATTTCCCTACACGAGCACTGCCTGCCTTGATTGCCCTGATGGAATGACATCTCGGTGTTACTGTTACTGTCTGTGTTACTGTCTCTCTATTGCCATCCTGTCAGCCCATCCCTCTAAAATGCTCTAAGCAATAAACTGAGGGAAATCACAAGCGACTCTCTTCTTGTATCTGTGTTCGTAGATCCTACTAATGGCAATCAAGGATATGAATATTGCTAAGCTGACCTCTGCCGACCTGCCCCTGTTCAGTGGGATCATTCAAGACTTGTTCCCTGCTGTAGAAACACCTGTTATAGACTACGGCAAAGTAAGTTGATCTAGATCAGCAGTCAAGACTAGCATGGGTTTAATATACAACTGATAAAAAATGGAAATATTGCAGGAATATCTTTGTCTTTCCCTGTGTTTAAGACTAAACTAAGAAGATAATCTCCCTTTGAGAATATTCTTGTGCATTAAGATGTCAACAATAAGTAAAATAATGTTATACATTATGATTTTTCGTAATGTGTTTGTGAGATCCCTCAGTGCATCACCAATCACTGACTTACTTGTCTGTCTTTTGCTTGCAGCTGAAGGAAGCCATAGAGGAGGCGCTTCATCAGAGTGGTTTGCAAGTCACACCTTTTACCGTGACCAAAGTCATGCAACTTTATGAGACCAAAAACTCTCGACACTCCTCCATGCTGGTAGGCAAGACAGGCAGTGCTAAGAGCGTTACCTGGAGGACCCTGCAGAATGCCATCACTGCCCTGCATCATAAAGGAGAGCCAGGTTTTCAGCTGGTCCAGGTTAGTGTGGATAGAGAAGAAAAAAATTATTGTTTTTTATTTTAGTACTGCTATTTTAATCAAAAAGAATGTTTTTGTGCCTGCTTTGAAGTCTGTTAAAATGTAGTCTGTTACAAACACCCAAAGAAGTACAGTGATGAGTACAGTGATGAGGCGCTAAACATTGCAGTGACTGGACATAAACATGCAAACGTGAAATAAATGGACTGAATCTCTCTGCTTACTTGAGCATAATCAAGAAGAGTTGCTGCAGAGGCTTTTTTTTTCCCCGTTTACATCTTTCTTCCAGACAGACAACTTTGTGTCCATCCAATTTTATTTTATTTGAGGCTGACCCTCTCTCTGCTGCCACACTGAACACTGAAGCATCGTTTCAGGCAGATCTCTTCTTAGTGAAGTAACTAGAAGTCACGTAAGTGTCAGAGTGTGTGACCTTCTGATCCTGCAAGCACTCACGTCACTGAGAGGAAAACTCACAGTGTGAGCTCCCTCTGTACTAGAGAACAGCTACACCTCAGATCCTGTGGATTCAATCTCCACCACTTTTTTCCAAGTAAGGAAACAGAATGTTCACATTTAGCTCAATCCAGCTGAAATTCAGTCCTTACTAAAGCTTACTTTATGCTTGAGAGCTGATGAACACAAACTGAATGGTCAAAGCTGTCATATTGATATCTAGATGGTTCAATGATTCACATCAACTGTTGCATTAAGTAACAAAAAACACCGTTGCCTCTTTCACACCAATCTGTATTTCATCTTATAGTGACTGATCTTTGTTTACCTCAACAGCTGAATATAACCAGCTTTTGTATTTCTTTTGTTTGATATAACAATCAAACAAAAAAAAAGTGCTGTTTTGGTGATCCATCACCTTTGAACCCTGATTTCCTTGCTCCAAACAGTCATCAAATATGTATTTTTGTATTCTGTCTCACCTCAATGCACGACTTGGGCTCTGGAACCAGTCTCCTGGAGAGCGGCTGGATGCTGTTCCAGTCTGGAGTTGTCCTCGGTGAGAGGCAGCAGGCTGGGGTGGGCATGCTTGTATCCCATCAGCTTGCTGCCAGTATGTTGGGGTTTTCCCCGGTGAATCAGAGAGTTGCTTCCCTGGCTTCGGGTCGGCAAACAGGTCCTGACTGTCGTTTGTGTTTATGTGCTGAACGACAGTTCAGAGTATCCTGCCTTCTTGGAGTCACTGGATGGGATGCTCGAGGGTGCTCCATGTGGTGAGTCCATTGTCCTACTGGGAGACTTCAGAGCTCCCGTGGGCGATGGCAGTGAGACATGGAGGGGTGTGACTGGGAGGAAAGTCCTGTCTGATCTGAATGGTGTTCCGTTATTGGACTTCTGCGCAAACCACAGTTTGTCCATAATGAACACCATGTTCGAACATAAGGATTTCCATATGTGCACGTGGCACCAGGACACCCTAGGGTGCAGGTCGTTGATTGATTTTGTAAACATATCATCAGATCTGCAGCCATATGTTCTGGACACCCGTGTGAGGAGAGGAGCTGAGCCGTCAACTGATCACCACCTGGTGGTGAGTTGGATCAGGTATCGAGGGAGGATACTGGACTGGCCTGGCACACATATTGTATAGAGAGGGTGCGCTGGGAATGCCTACTGTCCATTATTTTAAGACTTGTGGCTGATAGAAAGGGTGAGCTGCCATTTTCATTGGCTTTTTTTTTTTTAACCTTTCGTGTCTTATTTGATAGGACTATCCTCTGAATCCCAAGGCACTCAGTTTGGGAGAGCTGTATGGAGAGAATGACCTCTCTACTAATGAGTGGAGAGATGGAGTGCTGTCGTCCCTCATGAGATCAGCCTGTGCAGGTGCTAACACAAAAAAAACACACACACTGTGGGGATGATTCTTGCCCATATGCTATTCCTATTTCTAAAGTGCAGCTGAACTGAATGAAATTTTATTTTGTTAAAGGAAAATGTTTGATTTGCCCAATTTTTTTTCAAGTTATATTGAAAACGGCAAGCTACTGGCAAGACTGAATAATTGAATAAATGAAAATATGAACTATTAAGCAATACACAGATTTCTCCGTGTCTTCAAATTGCTGGCAAAATGAATGTTGCTGCATGAAAATTGCCCCTACGTTTGTTTGTCACATCACCTTTCTGTCACACACTGTATCTCCTATCCTCACTTAAGATGAGAAAGCAGATGAGAAGTGGATTGTGTTTGACGGGCCTGTTGACACGCTGTGGATTGAGAGCATGAACTCTGTTATGGATGACAACAAAGTGCTTACGCTCATCAGTGGAGAGAGAATCTCTATGCCTGAGCAGGTGAGAGCAGATCGGGAAACTAGACTCATGGGTCATTTTTCACCATTTGACTTTAGACTTTTTTATAATAACATCCGTTCCGTTCAAGTGCCGGCGAGAAGGCCGTGTTTTGAAACAGTTTCCAAGTGGAAAGCAGCAAAACACGCAGGGACTAAAACTGCTCTGTTCTGCAGCTAGGCTGTTTTAGATTCTGTCTAATAAATCCAACTAAGCAAAAGCTCAAACACATGATAAGATTAGTTTTATAAAATTAAGAAGGAGCATTCAGGCGGCTTAATCCTTTTTATCCGGCTCACATATGAAATGGAAGAAAATGGCAGCTTATCATCACCCAGAATAGTCTGTGCTTTATTTGATTAACAGAAGGCGGGAGCTGAATCACACACGCTGACAATAAAGCTGCGTACGTACTGGAAGCGATTCGCTTGTCCACGTCGCTTTGAAGCTGACGGCCGGTTGCTTTGAAGACATTCCAGACTCTGATTGCCTAGGTGATCCTAGGTGTATTTACTGCCAGGTTACATGTCAAACAATGGCATTCTTCACTCTTTGAGAAAAGTTTGTCTTGGGTCCTGCCCGCTTCCCGTTGCCAGCGGTTATTTCACCCATAGTCACTTGAAGTCGCGGATGTCATTCACTCTCTGTGGTCTGTGGTTGTCACACTGCTGCCAGTCTGTGTTTGCAGCTTTAGTGTGAATGTGCACAAATAATACAATGTATTTGTCGTAGGTGTCTCTTCTGTTTGAAGTGGAGAATCTCGCAGTGGCCTCTCCAGCGACAGTGTCTCGCTGTGGAATGGTCTACAACGATTATACGGACTTGGGATGGAGGCCTTTTGTGCAGTCCTGGCTGGACAAACGACACACAGTACAAAACCAGTCGCTCATATGCATGCATTTAATTTAAGAACACATTTACTGCAGGAACATAAGGAAGCCATCATGAGTCATTTTACTCTTTTTGTCTGGCACCACTCTCTTCACTTCCATCTGCTGTTTTTCCATTACTCTATTTCACTTCACAGGCTGAAGTGAACCATTTGAAGCCTTTGTTTGAGAAGTACATAGAGAGAACATTTAACTTTAAGAAGCACAACTGTAAGGAGCTGATCCCCATCACCGAACTCAATGGCATCGCCTCTCTGTGCCGCCTCTATGACTCCCTGGCTACAGTGAGGAATGGGGTACGACAAGAAGAATGTAAAAATCTCCAGATTGTAATCCCTTCTGTGGGTAACTGCACCACAACAGTGCTGAAATGTTGATCTCTGATAGCACTTGGTGTAACTAAATTACAAATTGGGACTGAAAATAAACCATAAAAACACTTCAACCATGTGATTCAAATCCCTGAAATGAGATTTTCTCGGAAGCATTCTCATTGTGAAAAGTGTAATGTTTCCTTTATCTTCAGGTGAATACTTCAGACACAGAGAACCTGGGCAGGATGGTGCTACTGTGGTTCATCTTCAGCCTCATCTGGTCCATCTGTGCCTCCGTCGATCAGGATGGACGCAAGAGGATGGACAACTTCCTACGGGAGATGGAAGGAACCTTCCCTGCCAAGGTCTTCTGGACAGCATTTGTTTACACACTCACTTATATTCCCTCCCTTCATTACATTGCCTAATGAAGGGAGGGAATTGATCAGTGTCAAGTCTACTTACTTTGCAAATGCTGTAAATGAACTAGTTTTTCAAAAGGTGATAATTTGTAAAGATGATAATGAGTAGACCAACACAAAAACCTGTTTTTCTATAATAAGCACTCTAAACATTTAATTTTCTATGTTGGGTAGATGATTGCGGACCTACCAGCTTATTTTAAGTGCTAAGGTGTATGAATTCTTTCAGGACACAGTTTATGAGTATTACGTGGACCCAAAGACCAAATCCTGGGCTTCATTTGAAGATAAGTTGCCAAAAGGCTGGCGCTACAATGCTTCGTAAGTAACCATGTGGTCTAATACACCTGATACCAGCTGCTTTACATATAATCTGTAAGCTTCAGTGTGTGGATGTTTTATCTATTTCACTGACCAGTTTGCTTTTGGACTCTATCTCTAACATATTTATATACTGTAGCTCCCTGATCTTTCCCTCAGAGCTCCATTCTATAAGATTATGGTTCCAACTGTGGACATAGTCCGCTATAACTTACTGGTTACGGCTCTGGTGTTGAATCACTACCCTGTGCTACTTACTGGGCCTGTGGGCACCGGTAAAACCTCAGTGGCCCAGAGTATCCTGCAGGGTTTGGATAACAAGTGGAAGGCCCTCACTGTCAACATGTCTTCACAGGTCAGTTCATTACACGCTGTGTAACTGTATGTGCCGTGTGTGTGTGTGCGCTCATGTTCTTCTGCTCTGTGGTTTAATTAGGCCTTTTAACTGCCTGTTTGTTCTTCTTGCACGTGTCTCTCTCTTGTATTTCCTTGAAGCTTACAGTTATGAACTGGAAGACCCTGTGAAGAAACTTCTAAAAGGTTCACAATGACACGTACAGTTTCATCTTTGTTTTTGTGTCCAGACCACCTCTAACAACATCCAGGCCATTATAGAGAGCCGCCTAGAGAAGAGAACCAAAGGCGTGTATGTGCCGGCAGGTGGGAAACACCTGCTGTGTTTCATTGATGACCTTAACATGCCAGCCCACGACCTCTTTGGCACCCAGCCACCGCTGGAGCTGCTGCGCCTATGGATCAACTATGGCTTCTGGTATGACCGCCAGAAACGGACCCCAAAGCTTGTCAAGGTACGAAATTTTAATGGAGTGAGGTCTGTTAACATGGGAGAGATATTCATGAATTATAATTTTTCTGCTTTCTTAGAGGCTCCCGTTAAATTGTGTGACAATGTGAAATGTGTTTTCTTTTATATGCATATCCTTCAGAGGCCACTACACTTTGTTTTCTGGTGTATTTTAGGACATGTTCTTGCTAGCATCAATGGGGCCCCCTGGTGGAGGGAGGACTCACATCACTCCCCGTTTTCAGAGTCGATTCAACCTCATCAACATGACTTTTCCTAATGTACGTTTTGCCCTCTTTATGTCCTCTCCTCTCATTTCTTACAATAATTTAGATAGATAGATAGATAGATAGATAGATAGATAGATAGATAGATAGATAGATAGATAGATAGATAGATAGAT
>JAVDPK010002130.1:568419-579319 GCA_034780415.1 Cichlasoma orientale
GATAGATAGATAGATAGATAGATAGATAGATAGATAGATAGATAGATAGATAGATAGATAGATAGATAGATGTGACATTGTAGCAGGCTCCTGTGTTTCATTTTCTCTATCTTCTTCTTCTCTTACACAAGTACTTACTTGCATTTCTTAAGTGTTGACTGTGGTTGTCTTGACACTATTTGTTAGTGCTTTTTCATGACACCCTACAGGAAAGACCCTGATTGTAATTATAGCCACAATCACAAGTGCTGTAAAATTATATTCTCTTTCACATATCCAACACCCACAAGTTTACAATTGTGTTATAACCTGCGTGCTAATTTACCTCCTACCGTCTGCCTCCGCTTTCTTTGTTCCTTTTTTTGTTATGCTTATTTTATCGTTTTTGGCACATTTGTAATTTCCTTGTTTTATTCCATTTATCGTTCACCCCCTCGTGCAAATCACCATCTTCTTTTAGTATTTTTCAGTTATCTGACTCCTATCTCAACCCAGTCTTTTCTGTTGCCTTAGAGGAGCGAAATAAATTGTGCTTACAAAATTGCAGGATCCAAGCACTTGAAATTTGAGTTGCTTTACCTGCTGTACGTGTGAAGTGGACAGCATAAAGTGGAATTTTAATCTCTTAGTCTCTTGATCACTGCAGCAGCATAATCCCGGTGTGCTACGGATATGGCTGCATGTTGTGTTTTGGGAATGTTGTTGTTACTTTTCCTCTCCGCATGCAGGACTCGCAGATCAAGTGCATCTACAGTACCATGATCAACCAAAAGCTGCAGGAGTTTAAGGAGGAGGTGAAGCCCATTGGAGAGGTTCTGACTCAGGCCACCTTGGAACTGTATAATAGCGTCACTGCCTATTTTCTTCCCACTCCAGCCAAGATACACTACCTCTTCAATCTCAGGGACATCTCCAAGGTACACATATATAGATAGATGTAGACTGATTCTTCTATTGTACCGCATATAAAAAGAATGTACAACTAAACGCTGCCTAACAAATATTTTCCACAAAATCATTACTTACTAAATTTCACTTTGGTAATTCAGTATAACCCATATCTTCTAACCGTATCTTTATCGACATATCTAACACATTTTCTCACCTAAACATGTTCAGGTAACAGCCTTCATGAGTAAATTCTGATTTTTAATGAAAACTCTGAATTATTTGGCACTTTGTAAACTAAACTATCACACCACATATGTGGATTTTGTTCCTGTTTATCTCTTACAGGTGTTTCAGGGTCTACTAAGAGCTCATCCAGACTTCCATGATACCAAAACCAACCTTACTAGACTGTGGATCCACGAGTGTTTCAGGTAACTAAAGTCGATGCCCAGGATACAGTCTTTGAATGGCTTTCAACAGGGTTTTATATCTTAAAGCGAACATGAAACACTGCATGAATTAAGGCTAATTTACACTGTAGAGCCCTACTCACACTGTCCATGAAGCTGGACCGGGTTGGCTGGTTGTTTGTTTGTTAACGAAGTTTTTTACTAAAGCATGATCGCGAATCCTAACATCCATCAGCATGTCTGCAGGAAAAAAAATCTGTTACGCTCTCCTTCCCTTACATTTGGGCTTTGCTTTTCCTCACTTCTAGAATGGAATAATCCGCTCAGTGACAGACTAAAAACATTTCCACCGCAGTTTGTGAACAGAATTTCTAAACCAAACAAGGAAATAAGGTTTCCGGAAAGTTTGCGGTCTCTTCACCGGAGGCTCTGCTTTTTTGGTCTGTCGCACACATCATTTTTTCTTACAGACATGCTGATGATGATAGAATTCCCAATCATGCTTTGGTAAGAAACTTATGTTATGTTTGTGGGGTGTGCTTGGAAAAGAGACTAAACCCCGAGATAACTGGGGGTTAAATTACACCTTAAAATTGCTTAAAATAGTGCTGAGTGCATCTTGTGAACATCTGAACCAGCTGATTGCGCTGCTCGGTCTCTACACCCGACCCAACGAGGAAAAATCAAACAGAGGGTCAGACTTGAGTCTGTTGAACTACCAGTGCACCTGATTCAAACAGACTCTCTTCCGCGCAGTCCTCGTTTATGAAGTGCTCTACAAACACGATCATTATGGCTAACAGGTGAATCATCCCATTTCAGTGCAGCAAGCCAACAATTACGAACTACTTACTGCTTGAGACAGAGAGTGAAAATGTAAAGTATAGCCTTGTTTTTTTTTTGTTTTTTTTTTTTAACAAACATGACCCCCTGAGGCTGCTTTTTAGCTTTAGTTTCCTTGTTTTCCACCGAGTTATTGGTTCTATCACTAGTTAGCTAAACTAATATAAATCTTATTAGCTGCAGCCAACCAACTAACCCTGTACTAACACAAGATGGCGCTACCCTCTAAAAACGAACATGAAATCCCGGTCTGTGGCAGTTTTTTGGAGTGGGGCTATATGGTATAGATTAACCGTTATACATGTAGCGTTTCATGTCCACTTTAAAATGTACAGGTACTTTTGTCATGTAAATGGAACATAATATCTGGATAATGTGATTTGTCAATTTCAGGGTTTTCTCAGATCGCTTTGTAAATCACAGCGATGTGGAAACCTTTATTTCTCTCATGGAGGAAAAACTGGGCTCACTCTTTGACCTCACGTTCCACAGCATCTGCCCGAACAAGCAACCGCCAATATTTGGTACTTTCACCCAGTACACATACACAAAGCAATGTGTTGGCATGTGACAGTGCATGATTCTAATATCTAAGTCCATTACCAGCCCAGAAGATGTGAAAACACGCGTTTATTGTTTTTGTTCTGTGGGGTAGGTGATTTCATGAGTGAGTCTTCTGTTTACGAGGATCTACAGGACATGAAGAGTCTCAAGAAGTTCATGGAAGCGCAGCAGGAGGACTACAATTTGACACCCGGCGTGGTGCCTATGAACCTGGTGCTCTTCAGAGATGCCATTAAACACAGTACATCTGAGAACACAACACACACAACCTCACACGCTCATATGCACATGTTTAAAACAGGGCAATATATCTGATACATCAACCCACAGTCAGTTCCACCCACATTCGCTTAAGTCAGTACACAGTGGTACATTATAAGGATAAATATTAGAAGGCCTCCTCTCTGTCCTCTGATGCGTCTTTGCTGTGTTTACTGTTTCTCACTTTTATGAATCAGATCCATTTTGAAACTGCTTTGAAGAACAGGGAAAAGGGCATAGCTAAAAGCCACATGTAGCTGAGCGACCTCGCAGCACCCTCACTACTGTCAGCGTGCCACTTTGCAGCGTGATATTGCAAATCAATAGCAGTGCATTATCTGTCTCACACTATCTAACTTTAGTTTTTATTTCCTTCTGGGATTTCCAGGCAAGCTGAAGCTGATACGTTATATCTTTGTATTCCCTCTGCAGTAACTCGTATCATTCGAGTGATCGGTCAGCTCAGGGGCAGCATGCTGTTGGTAGGTGTTGGGGGCTCAGGTCGACAGAGCCTGTCTAAGATAGCCGCCTTCATATGCAAATGCCAGGTATTCCAACTGGAAGTCACCAAGCACTACCGCAAACTGGAGTTCAGAGAAGGTGAGAGCCGCCACACAACCATTAAATTCACAGACATTTGAGAAACGGTAGCTGTATCTAGCACCTTCCAATTAAGATGAGGGGAGCTAAATGTGCCAGTTTAATAATATTCGGACAATTGCAATCGAATAAGTAATTTCTTTTTTTGTGCTTTTAGATATCAAGAAGCTATACCGTTTGGCTGGTGTGGACAACAAGCCCACAGTGTTTCTGTTCAGTGACACCCAGATTGTTGATGAATCCTTCCTAGAGGATATCAATAACATCCTGAGTTCAGGAGAGGTGCCTAACTTATATAAGCCGGATGAGTTTGTTGAGGTTTGTATAGCTTTAAATCGTGCCAGTCTGTCTTTCTACCTCTAGGACATATCATTTCATGTCCATACTGTATTTATTTGATGAAGTCAATAGGTAGCACACAGTTATTTAGATGAAATCAGTTTTCACAAAGCATAGATTCAAATTGTCTCAGAGCCTCATGCAGCGTGTAATGTTATTTATGTGCCTGTAGGTATGCAGTGCTCTTTCAGAGTCTGCCAGGAAAGACAATGTGGCCGAGACTCCTGACTCATTGTTCAGCTACCTGATTGAGCGAGTCCAGAACAACCTGCACATTGTGCTCTGTTTGAGTCCAGTGGGAGAGCCATTCAGGTAGATTCTATTTATGTAATGTATCCTGACTGACAGCAAGTTCCTGCTCCCTTGTTTGTTTGTTTTTTCCCCTTCTGTAACAGCCACATTCTTTTTAATATTGAATAAATCCAGGACTGGAGGGGGGGGGCATACTTGTTGCTGTACTACAGTATGGAGCTGAGAAATCTACATTCTAATTCCACGTATAATCAACACAATAAGCCCGTTATGATATAATTTTAGTCATGGAGATTTGTAAATATCCACCCATCCATCCATCCATTTGCTTCCGCTTATCCGGGATCAGGTCGCAGGGCAGCAGCCTAATCAGAGAAATCCAGTCCTCCCTCTCCCCAGCCACCTCCTCCAGCTGAGAGATTAATCTCTCCAGTGTGTCCTGGGTCTACCCCAGGGCCTCACCCCAGTAAGACATGCCAGGAACACCTAACCCAAGAGTCACCCAGGAGGCATTGGGTCCTTTTGATGTGGAGGAGTAGCAGCGCTACTCTAAACCCCTCGAATGGCTGAGCTCCTCACTCTATCTGTAAGGGAGAGGCCAGCCACCATTTGGAGAAAGCTTATTTCCACTATTTGTATCCACAATCTCATTCTTTCAGTCACTACCCAAAGCTCATGACCATAAGTGAGTATAGGGATGCAGATCGACCAGTAAATCAACAGCTTCACTTTTATGCTCATCTCTCTGTTCACCACGATGGACCGGTGCTGCACCACATCACTGAAGGTGCAGCACCAAGTTGTCTGTCAATTTCCTACTCTCGTCTCCCCTCACTTAAACTCTTCCAGAGTAATTTGTCCCTGACCCGGAGTGGGAACTCCATCCTTTCCGGCTGAGGACCATGGCCTCAGACATGGAGGTGCTGATTCTCATTCCCGCTACTTCACACTTGGCTACAAACCACTTCAGTGCAAGCTGAAGGCCACCACCTGATGAAGCCAACAGAATTGTGTTATCTGCAAAAGCAGAGATAAGATTCTGAGGCCACCAAAGTGGAAGCCCTCTGGCACATTGCCTAGAATTGGTGACAAAAGGCAGCCCTGACTGAGTCCAACACCCACCAGAAACGAGTCTGCTTTATAGCCGGCAATGCGGACCAAGCTCTTGCGGTACAGGGACTGAATGGCTTATAGCCCGAGCCACGTTCCACTTGGCCTGCTGGTACTCAGCTGCCTTCAAAGCCCCATAGGCTAATCAAGCCTGATAGGACTCCTTCTTCATCTTGATGGCTCCCATCACCTCCGTGTTCACCATCTGGTTTGGGGATTACTACCACCACAGGCACCAACCACCTTGCAGCTGCATCTCTTTGCAGCAGCCTCAGGAATGGAGATCCAGAACATGGTGCATTTGGACTCAATGTGCCCAGCCTCCCTCGGAATGCCATCGAAGTTCTGCCAGTGGTGGGATCCTTTGCTTGGTGCTCCAAGTGCACCCTCACTATACGTTTAGGTGTGCCATACCTATCCAGTGTCCTCCCCCACTACCTGATACAAGAGTGCAAGTACAAGAATACCCACCACTGCCTGCCGCCTCTCACTGAGTGCAGCTCCAGACTGGAACAGAGTCCAGCCCCTCTCCAGGAGACTGGTTACAGAGCCAAGGCCATGAGTTGAAGTGAGCCCAACTATATCTAGCACACAAAAAACTCTTCACTCGCAAGCATTAATGGAGGGAAGAGCTTGTTATAATGAGTGGTAGTCCTTTTAAGCCTTGTGATTAGTGGTGCAGTGTAATGGTCACACAATGTTGAGAACTAGTTGTTTGCCAACAGGAACCGCATCCTCCAGTATCCAGCACTTGTCAGCTGTACCACCATAGACTGGTTCTGTGAGTGGCCCAAAGATGCCCTGCTGGAGGTTGCTGAGCGGTACTTGGATGGAATGGAGCTGGGCTCATTGGAAGGGGTGAGGCATGAACACGTTTGATTTCACACCGTTAAATCTGTAAGGTTAGCCCCAAAAGACTATGATGCCAGTCTTCAAACTGAATAAAGATAAAGGAGAGAGGATATGAAACAATTTGACTCCTCGTGTCGCAGTCTTATTTTCTGAATGTCCAGGTAACATTTCTACATTTCCGTGTGGCGTTTTAGATCCAGACATATGTTGCCAGCGTCTTTGTGACCACACATCAGTCAGTGGCACAAGTCTCCCAAAGAATGAAACTGGAGTTGAGGAGACAAAATTATGTGACACCAACAAACTACCTAGAGCTGGTGTCTGGATACAAGAAGTAGGCACCTTTGAACCTTCTCTCCTTAACCTATTCCTGCTTTGCTTTTCTTTACTTTTCTCACCACCTTTCAGTCCTTCATGAGTGTTTTAGAGCCTCTTAGATAATAATAAATATACACTACACTGTTGTAGGGTCTGAGTTCGAGAGTATTCACCGTTGCCACCTGTCTGACTCTTCTCTACTAATCTTTCTCAGTGGTTAAACAGCTTTATTTGCCTGTTCCATTCATTAAATGTCTGCCTCTGCTGTTTAAATCAGCTTGTCATCTCCTGTTTGCAAAAATGTTTGTGTCTATCCAGACTGTTGGCGGAAAAGCGCAGTGAGTTGGGCGAGCAGGTGAGCAAGCTGCGTAACGGCCTTTTAAAAATCAGTGAAACGAGGGAGAAAGTGGAGGCCATGTCTGTAGAGCTCGAGGAGGCCAAGGAGCAGGCTGTCCAGTTCCAGAAAGAGTGTAACGAATATTTGTCCGTCATTGTGAAACAAAAGCAAGAAGCCGACAGCCAGCAGAAGGTATGTGCCATTAACGCGTACGTGTGCACGACTTACTGAAGAAATTAAATAGTTTAATTAATACATTTGCATGGATTGTATCCACGAGTCACCTAAACAACCTATTGAATTAAAACAATATTACATTACTGGTTTATGTTAGCTATGTGGTAGATTGTTTAAATAATAATAGTGCAACTCTAAGACATGTTCATATTGGATTTGCATGCAGACTGTGAGTGCTGAAAGGGAGAGCATTGAGGCAGAAGAGTTGCAGTGTAAAGCCATGGCTGAGAATGCACAGAGAGACCTGGACGAGGCCCTGCCTGCCCTGGAAGAGGCCATGAAGGTGTGTTTTTCCTGTTGACCGGTCTGGAATGAGCTTAAGTCTTACTTTGTTCATTATACTGTCTAGTTGAGTCATTTTGGTATTTGATGAGTAATGAGCTGTGACCATTCGGTGTATATATACCACTCCATGTGTGCCTTTTTGTCTTACCTATATTTGAGTCCAACATGACTCAACCACACATTCCCCCGGTTTTTGCACATAGGCTCTGGAGTCTCTGAATAAGAAGGACATGACAGAGATTAAATCATACGGCCGTCCTCCAGCGCTGGTGGAGACAGTGATGCATGCTGTGATGACCCTGCTGAATAAAGAGCCAACCTGGGCAGAGGCCAAGAGGCAGCTGGGTAAGAGACGGCAACGGTGCAAAAATTAATTGAAGGGAGAGTTTGGCAAAGGAACAAAATAACGGGCAAAACTGTAGCATAGTGAGAATGAATATAGCAAAACCAGGGAATTCCACGTGCACAGATACATTAACCTTCCTAAGGAAATAAGGGTGATTGTAGATGACATATTAAATGCCCCCCGTGGGAAAATGAACTTATCCTTTCCAGTCTTCATTATAGCAACTGATTGTGCCTCAGTGCAGCAAACAGAAACAGGCATGCACTACACAGGAGAACATCATAAAACAAAGGCATATGAGGGCAAATTAAACCTACTGTCATATGTTTCTGACAGGTGAGGCCAACTTCATCAAAACACTGGTTAATTTTGACAAGGATAATATATCAGACCACGTTTTGAAGAAGACTGGCCAGTACTGCAAGCACGTGGACTTCCAGCCAGAGGTCATTGGCAAAGTATCACTAGCTGCCAAGTCACTCTGTATGTGGGTCAGAGCCATGGAGGTAAGAGGAGGCCATTGGTTTACAACACAGTCACACACACTCTAAAACATGCTTGCAAATAACAATAGTCACCGTAAATCTACTAGCATATGGATTATAAGGATGCAGATTATATATGAGCAAAAATATGAGGCAAAACTAAATCTATGAATGTTTATACTGTTTTCCCAGATGTACGGTCGTATCTACAGGGTGGTAGAACCAAAGCAGGCCCAGGTGAATACCGCCGTGGCCCAACTAGCAGAGAAGCAGGCTGCGCTGGCTGAGGCTCAGAACAAACTACAAGCGGTATGAAGCATCGTGTATCTTGGAAATGCCAAATAGACATCAGCGTTTGATATGTTTGATCAGACCATAATAGTATTACAATATTATATTTGTGCTGTATTTATATGTGCACGTGAGCAGTTGGGAGAGAAGTTGGACCAGCTGAAAAAGCAGCATGATGAAAAAGTGGCCATGGAGGAGAGTCTGAGAAAGAAATCAGATGAGATGAAGGTGAAACTGGACCGCGCTGACAAACTGGTGACTGGACTTGCTGGAGAGAGGGTCCGCTGGGAGGAGAGAGTTATTGTACGCCACACACACACACACACACACACACACACACACACACACACACACACACAGGGATGGAAAGAGTACTCGAAAACTCTATCCATGTATGCATTCAGTGCATTGAAATATAAATTATATTCCAGCAGAACCTCATTATGTTCCCAGGTGAGCTATATCACGGCCTGGTGTCTGAACTTGGCATAAATTCCTCAGTGTAAAGTTTGTTAAGCACACACGCACCTTCGCTGTAGACATTTGTGCAAATTTTGGAACAAAATGGACATGCAGTCACACTACCACACACGCATGCTTATTTAATCCAGGCGCATGTATTTTCCAGGGTCTTGAAGAAAACCTGGGGTATCTGGTAGGAGACTGTTTGCTGGCAGCTTCTTTCCTCTCCTACATGGGCCCCTTCCTTTCCAACTATAGAGAGGAGTTGCTTGAAATCTGGATGAAGGAGGTCAGACACCCAGACGCACACATACTGTTAAAATATGCAGTAAATCCTACTGTGCAGCTCAGTGAAAAGCTGTATCCTTGTAGTCTTTTTACTGCACATTTTCTAGTAAGCATCTAAGAAAAAGTGTCCTCTTAAAATATTTAACTGAAATTAAAGTTTACAGTTTTGTGGTTGTACAGCACCCCATGTATACCTTACTCTTTGCATCTTATTTATTTCTTCTCTTTTGCTTTCTTTCTCTTTCTCCGTCTACCTCTGTCTTTAGGCGCGGGACTTAGGGATCCCATGTACACCAGGATTCAGTTTTTCAGTTTTCATGTCCAAACCCACAGTGGTGAGAGACTGGAATATCCAGGGCCTGCCCACCGATGCATTTTCTACTGAGAATGGAATTATAGTCACACATGGAAACCGGTCAGTACATGTAGATTCAGTTTGTTATCATCAAGTGTATTATTATTATTAGGTTTGGGGGATTCTTTTAAATTCTTTTTATTGATTTATTTGTGTTCATTTTACAAAACATAACAATATAAACTGACTGTTATTTCTATTCCTTTTCTCTTTTTTTCAAGATGGCCACTGATGGTGGACCCTCAAGGCCAAGCTCTGAAGTGGATCAAGAAGAAGGAGATAACGATGGTAAGGACCGGGTTCTTTCTATCTGTTTCTCTCCACTTACCTCAACTGGTTTAGATTTTTGGGCACCTGCCTGCGTCTGGTTCTGTTGGAGGGTTCAAAGAGAGTTTTTTTTCCACCCACCTGATTGTACCATGTACTGCTTTGAGAGGGCATATGTTATGATGTGATGCTCTGTGATTCAAATTGAGTTTACTTTTTGTCACAAGCCTTTTGGAATATTTTTATGTGTCTCTTGTAAAGTTGAACATTACATTCTAAAAACTAACTCAAATATACATTAATAAGCTTTGTTTGTCTAGCCTTGAAGGGTTAGTGGATGTATTTGCATTAAATGGATCTACTCTATTCTCTCTCTTCTTTCCTTTTTACCCCTCAGCCTAAAAAAGGCTGATGGGGTATTGCCGTCACCCCGCCGGGCAGGCAGGTGGGCAACTTTCAACTTTGTAAAAGTGATAACTCGATAACGATGTGAACTAGGACGCTCAAACTCACACGATAGATGATCTACTAAAAATCTTGGACAATTTCGAATCTCAGTGGCCTTTCCTTTATTTGAGCTGACCTTTCACTTTTCTGAGAATATCACAACTTTTCTCAAATTCACGACTCCAACATACTCACGATTCCCGTAAAGTAATTACTGAACCTATGAAGACTGCCGTCCAGTACTTTTCTCAAAGAAAATAAGATGAACTTCACTGGCATTTCAAAATCCCACCTCAGTTTATAAATAAACAGATTTTTTTAATGATTGTGAATGAATTTTTGTTATGGTTATTTCTGAGGCTGTTGCTGTGTGATTGTTTGACAGGCTGTCTTTTTGTTGTGTCTCCTATGTGCCACATTTGCAGGGTCTCAAAGTAATTGATTTTCAAATGCCAGACTACCTGCGGGTGCTGGAGAATGCCATCCAGTTTGGGAATCCTGTTTTGCTGCAGGATGTCCAGGAGGAATTGGAGCCCTCTCTTAACCCAGTTCTCAACAAGTCCCTAATACAGACAGGTCTGACGCAAATGCACACACACACACACACACACACACACACACACACACACACACACACACACACACACACACACACACACA
>JAVDPK010002130.1:627329-639152 GCA_034780415.1 Cichlasoma orientale
AAATAAAAATTGTCTACCTCATTTTAAGTTATCGTACGATTAATTGATTTATTGTTTATCGCGACAGGCCTATGTGTGTGTGTGTGTGTGTTTGAAGTTACTCCTTGGTTGGCTCCAAACTTTAACATCAAACAGCCAGGTCACCCACCTCGCCTTCATCTCTGTACAGGAAGCATAGTTTGCAAACAGTGTTTGTCCAATAAAACGAGACAATGACTTTATGGAGCCGCACACATTCAAAACAGTGTGTGTATGTGTGAAGCTGGTATAGCCTGTTGTTTCATCATCACTCTGTAACCGTGTTTGACACACAGGGCTATTTTTACCCCACAGTCAGGCCCGTAGCCCGTCAGATGACTCGCGAGTCCTTGTGCGCCAAGCGTGCGCGTGCACACCGAACTTGAGGATTTCCACTGAGATGCACGTGCCGTTGAAAAACTCACAGTTCTGATCACAACCCAAGTAACCAAGATGTGCATTTACCTCTGTTGCTATGGTGTCTGTTTGCATGGATTGTGTGTGTGTGTGTGTGTGTCTGTGTGTGTGTGCCTGTGTCATGTGCCTCAATGGCAGACAATGAACAGCTGCATGTGGCTTGTGTTTGTGTATCTGACAGCAGCTGGCCCCTCTCTCTCTCTCCGTCTCTCTCTCTCTCTCTCTCCTGTCTGGACTCATTGTGAGCCCTCCTCCTCATTCTCTCACTATCAGAGCAACGACCATATATTTAACGCACACACAAACTCGCGCACACACACATCACATTTACTACATTCACTTTGTTTCTTGTTATAAGAGGAACCAGATGCAAAGCCACACGTGCACGTGCTTGTGATCTTTAAACCGGTGTGTGTGTCTTTCTTGTATTATGTGTGTCTGCCAGTGTCCTTGTGTTTCCTTTGTTCTTGGGTGTTTCTGTATACTTCTTGTGCGCGTGCTGTATGTCATCATACTGTACAAGATCATGAGTAAAGTTTGTGTGTGTGGACCGTGTCTCCTGGTTACGGTGCTCTTTGTTTTTTTCTTAATTTCCACTCTTTTTTTTTTCTTAGTTTAGTTTTTTGTTTGTTTTTGGCGTGCTGACTCAGCTTATCTGAAGAATTAATAGGGTGTGTATTGCAGATCCGGCAAAGTTTATTATGGTCTGTGTGCTTTCTGGGCTCAGATTCACGGCCCAGTGAGCCAACAGTCTCTAACCACACTGTGTGTGTGTGTATGTGTGTGTGTGTGTCTACTGTGATAGCATTTTAACGAGTCATTGCAGCATATGTGTTGGCAGAGGTATGGTAGAAAAGCATTTACTGTATATGCGCTCTATAGGTGCACTGAAGGGGGCGTGCACGCTTATGTGTTTGTGCGCACCCGTGTATACAATGATGTATTGACCTTGTCTCTCATTGCCAGTTCCCAGAAGGTTGATGAATAAATAAAGGCGTGACGCCTTCCCAGTGAGCCCGTGTCTGCTGCTGGCAGGACAGAATGACACGACGCGCACACAGACGCACATAAGCTCGCTGCCACTCTGTTTGCAAGCCCGTGTTTGCACAGTGGAATAATGTTGGTGCTCTGCAACAGTCTGACCCAGTGTCCTACCTTTTCTGTGCCTCTGCATTCATGGCCATTTCTTGGATGTGTATGTGTGGGTTCGCTTGGCAAGCTGCCCGGGTTCTCACCCTCTCCCTGTGGCCTTTTTTTGTTTCATAGCCTGCTTGGTCAGGTTTCCAAATTGCATCCAAGGCTTCTGGTATAGATTTTAGTTTGGAATCTAACACTGAGCAGATCTACATTCTTGTTGAAGCCTGTTCTTGAAACACTGTGCAGATATTACCTTTAGCAGTAGGCTTGTGTACTGCAGATGCAAAAAGAAAAAACGACTAAACACCTATGAGGTCAGGGTATCGTGTAAAGACTCTCAGTTGGCCAAAGTTTTATGTTTGTAAGTGAACCATCAAGAGAACACTGTTACCACGTTTCGACTGACGAGGTGCCGATGAACCGGCGAACCGCTTAAGAACGGGCCCGCGTTTCCAGCTGATCCTTTACGTATGAGTGTGGGCGGTTCCTCGCCTGGAAACGGAAGCCGAAGGGCACAAACGTGGCGGAACCGTGGCACCGGGTCAGTGGAAAAGGGGCCTCTATAACAATGGTGTGTGTGTGGCAGGGCTACAAGGAGAGATCCACTGCTGCCTGTCTGTGGCTAAAGATCATCTGTATAAGCCAGAATGCTGGTGAAACAATATTTTGTGGATGGATAAAACCAAAATAGAACCGTTTTTGTTGTCAGTGAGAAACGGAAAACACTGCATTCCAGCAAGAACCTCATCCCAATTCCTAAAACGTGGTAAAACGTTTTGGGGCATAATTAAGGGTTAACTTAATTTTTATACACCGCTGTAACTAGTGAGTATGATGTGCTCAGACTCTGCCATGCACAAACACACACACATACACACACACACACACACACAGAGCAGTGGGAGTGGTCAATAAGATGAAGTCAGACCACCGCTGAGGTCAGAAGGTTTAGAGCTCTGAGGGGTCAAAAGTTAGGCCAGACAGTCGGGCTTCTGCACGTGCCCGTTGCAGGTGTCCTAGCAACCAGGCAGAGGGAGGGAGAGGTTGCAAATACACAATGGAAGAAATGCGTGTAAGCAGTGAGGGACACACACACACAAACATTCTCACACACAAATATAGCACCACTAAGCGGCACATGCTGCACCATGTTGAACGCGGTCCTGGGATTTTGCTCTTCAGCTTGATTTAGTGCGGTTGCGTCATTTGGTCATCTCCACCCTCTTCGTTTCACTGCATTCCATCTTCTAATTAGTATCTGCAACAAAAACCGTTCATTGGAAACACAGCTTCACACACACACACACACACACACAGTGTATTCACGCAGTCGCAAAATATACCTTCACGCAATCAGCGATTTAAAAGCCGGACGGCACATTTGGCTCCGACCTCCCCTGAAATATTTAAGAATCGAGCACACTTGGAGGCTTCCAGCTGACCACATGTTTCCAATTCAATGAATAATCTGTGCACACACACGTGTAACTTTAACATGGCGAAACATGTTTATTCTTCCTACTGTAGCGGTGATTTGTGGAGGAAAACTGTTTGGGTCTTGGGGGGGGGGGGGGTTCTGCTTGGCGTTTGTGTGTATTTCTTTCTCTAAAGAAATAAGCCCGACAAACTCGAGCGCAAGTGTTACTGACTTTAGGGCTTTGGCCTTGTGAGGAGCTTGTGTGTGGCACGGGTTCAGTGTGCTTTTCTGTTTTGCTCTTGCACATTTGTGAGCAGTAACTTTACCAGTTTGTAGCCATACCTACTGTAAAGTGGATGCCGGCAGGGATAGTTCACTATGAGGAGCCATTAAGCGTTTAGACGGGCTCAGGTTTCAGTGTACGCCAACCTGTATCCGCTCTTCAAACAGAAAGCTGAATTCATCCTACCTTCCTGTTTGAAATCAAGCCAAACCTGTTTGTTTTTTTTCTCGCCGCACTGATTCTGATATGTCCCTTTAATGCCTTCTTGTGCAAATATTGCTTAAGGTGCCCCGTGAAATTACTTTCCAAAAACTCTGCACCTCTGTTCTGTTCGGCGCGTGTTTATTTTTAGGATCCAGTGTTTGCATCACACTCCTTTATTTACAGTGAGCGAAGCTGCACATTTAACCTGCAGAGCTGCTCCTTTTTTTCCCCCGCATTGGCTCGGTGCTCGTCCTGGAACTTGAAAATGATCTTTACCTTCAGTATAGCTCATTCGGCCTCCGGCACGTGTGTACCTGTCATTTCTGTGGCAAATCTGGTCACTGACCTAGTTGTGTTTTGGGGTTTTTTTTGTGGTCTTCTACACGTTCGTATTTAGTCGTGTGCGATCGGTGCAGTCACTGCTACGGCTCTTATTAACACCACTATAACTCATAATAATAGCTATCGTGAAACCAAGTAAGCTGAGGCGTTATTAGACAGCATAAATCACAAGGGTGGAAGCTTCATCTTGTTTGTAGTGTGTCTATATCGTCTTTTCAGAGTGACTTAGAACCAGCTAGGACTTCATCCACTTTTCTGGATAGATTACCTTGAAGCTTTTGCAGTGACCTTTCTGCTAGGCTCACCTTTGGCAGTTACAAACAGGGTTAAAAGTGCTTTATATTCTTTTAATGGGCATCTCATTTATTTTTCACACCTCTGCCCTAAGTTGATCTTTTCTTTGACACTCAGAGGAACTTACATGTACTATTTATGAAGGCAAATTTTTGTTTGTTTTTCTTAAAAAAAAAAAAAAAAAAAAAAAAAGGAGCACATACATGTACAGTTCATAGAAAGTGGACATCTTTGATGTGGGCTTACTGGTGTACGCTCTCAGTAATCTAAGTGAGTTATAAATTCCTTCGTGCCCTGTCTACGTCCCTGCCGGATACTCTTTACACACACATAATGAGTTGTCCCGTTTGAGGTCGGGGCTGCACACATCAAAGCAAAGCACACCGGCAAGTCAGCAGCCACGTCACTCCGTATGTGCTGCCAAGTTTCTGTGTCCACGTCATATTTGAAAACAGTCTCATAATGATTCTTTAAATCTCACTTTTCTAATTCTATAAGGTGTGTTTATCATGAGCTGCCTGCTTCAAGTTGAATTTCATCATGATCGCAAAATGGAGATAGAAGAAAAACGCTTGTGTGCACAAATTGGAGTGGCAGTGTGCATTGTGTTCGCCCTGCGACAGACTGGCGACTGGTGAAAAATTCAATGCAGTCAACGGGCAACCACGTGCACACAAATGATGTGTGCACGTGGTGATGGGAGGTAAAGAGAGCTGTGCATTTAGATTTATTCACCATTTGAATAATGTGTTATAATGCCGTAATTCTAGATCAGTAATTTGGCAGGAATAGGTGTAGAGACAGGTGCCTAAGAGAGAAATCATAATTCAAGCTGGTAAGTTATCGTCACGACGACGACGGTCAAAAGAGACGGAGCAGATTGGGCAGACAGAGATGAAAGCATATGGATGAAGAAAGATAGAAAACTAATTTTTAAAAAAAAAAGCAGAGTGAGGCTGGGTGTTGATTCCTCTAGGAGTAATGGTCCCAGGTGGGGGAGATAAGGGGAAACAGGAAGGATGAGGGAAGGCGAGGGAATCTAGGTCCCCATATGCCATATGATGTTTGTGCTCCCCTCTTTCTTCTCTCTCTCTTTTATGCCCTTTCATTCCAGGCTTTGCACAGACTCAGCAAGACATGCTGATCTTAGATTGCCTTCATTTTGTCCGTGCGTCTTCCTCGCCATTCTGTCTCTCTCTCTCCCCCCTCTCTCAGCATCTTCACTAGCCATTATAGTGCACTGCAGGTTAAGCGAGGTGACGGTGGAATTGAGTGGGTGGCGGTTTTGGCGATGGAGTGACTGCGTGGCAGTTTGCATATGCTTTTGTGTGGATTTCGGTAAGCTTCGTGATTTGTCCTCGCAGTCTGAGGTGTGTTTAGTGGGGATTTCTATTTGCTGTTCTCTTTGTGGATACGGATTTCAGCATTTGTTGCTCGCATTCTTTTTTCCCTTTAACTTTTACATCGCTTGTTCCCTGAATGTGAGATTCTCTCTAAAAGCTACGGCAGGTCTGGTTGTTTAAGCTGAGGGTTTTTTTTTACAGGTTTTCCTCCGCTGCGCAGATCTGTGAGTACAGTGCAGGGCCACGTATCCCCACCAGTGTTTCCTTCCTTGACCACAGTGCAGAAACATGCCACGGGTTGAAAGGACACGTCGTCTAAAAATAGCCGCTAAACTCATTCACCCCTCCCTTGAAGCAGCCCCACTCTGGCCGGATGATCACCTCCCCAATCACTGATCTCTCCACCCCAGCGTGAAATGCAGGCTGCTCCCACTGTACATTCCACCCAGAGGAATGAGCAAGCCCCCTTGTAAATTAGAGAGAGGGGGACTGTCATTGTTTTCTGCCAAACAAAGGCGGCTAGCAAACAGGAGCAGAACAGCTTCCAGCCAGTGGTTAGTTCGGCTTAGCAGCCGAGGGGCCTGCTGCTGCGTCACAAGGTTGGAGTGCCTCAAGGATCCGTCCCCGGGCCCCTTTGTGCCTTCTCCCCCCCCCCCCCCCTCTCTATTATAGCTATGTGCATGTAAGTGTGCCCATGTGTGGGCCCTCAGGCTGTTGTCAGGCAGTTCACGGGAGCTGTTGTGAGCTAGCCTGGCTGACTGTGTCTACCTACATATCTCTGCTCCCTAAAGAAGCAGAAAGAAAGAAGAAGGAAAGGCAGGAGCCTGGGGAATGAGGAGTGGGGCTTACAACAGAGGGATCCAGTCAATTCCTTGACGTGTATAAAACATGTCCGCAGGGGGAATTACAAGCACAGCAAGATTCACAGACTTCCAGCTTCTTAAACCAACACTCCCTGTCCTCTTCCTCCCCCCCCGCGCGCCGCCATTCTCAGGCTCCACTGCCACCCCTCCTCGCCCCCCGCTCCTTGGCCCTGGAGTAGTTAAAGCCAAGGGATAATCTGTAGAGGAATTCCAAAAGGCAGGAATCCGGGGATTATCCAAAAGAAGAAAATGGTAGATGGTGGAATTATTTAGGGTTTACCTGAAATCATTGCTTGGGTTTTGTGCTTTTGAGATTGAAATTTGCCAAGGATTGATTGATTTTTTTTAGTTAGGAAATAAGGTGCATTTATAATGCTCTCGCTGTGTTAACGCCAACTTCTGGAAGATTTCAGAGTTTCCTAACGCAGACAGCAGGCAGATTGATTTAAGGAGGGTTAAAACCCGTTGTTTTTGTTGTTGGAGTTTCTAATTTAAATAAAATAATCAGAAGGAAAAGCAAATAAATGACACTGTTTTAACCAACACTGCACAATGGCATGTTCTTGTAGTTTTATGATATTTCAGTGCTTATTTCTGACTGATTTAAGTTTCTGGGTTACCTCGTCTGACACTGAGTCTCAGTCATTATTAGTATTAAATATGAGTACAGGTAATAGTGATATTCTGTTTCTCCAAATAAAATAATTGATTGCTGAGTTGTTGTTTGCTAGTTAGACATCATATGACCACTAGAGTCAGTGTGGGTCAGAGTATTTGCTGCCTTCACCCTTTATTTCAGTGCAGATCTTTGGGTTTTGGACTGTGGGTTGGATAAAAATGACCATTACTTACAGATAATATATAATCAGAGTAATTCATAATTAATTGAGGTGAAACTAAGACTGTGTGTATTTGCACAAAGCTCTCTGTGTTGCAGTGAAGTCATCATTGCTCTTTATTACTTTACTTGACCTCCAGTATTTGGCAGAGGAAATCTTCTGGTGTTCCTCTGGTGTGGCTGCAGTAAATATAGGCTGGCAGCCGAGCAGCGTTCTGTTACACTATCTGTGTGTGGCTGTTATTGTAAACAGGCTACATCTTTGGGGCTTAGCTCCTCCTGTCCTACTTAGCTGGTCGATAAACAGGCTTTAGCTTTAATTATGTGATGTCTGATATTGCGCGTTCTTACATCATGCTGGTATCTTGTTTATGTGTTTTGTCTGGCCCTGTGTTATTTTGTGCATGCGCGCGTGTTTGTCCATCACTATTTCTACAAGCCTCTGCCCGCGTGTGTAGTTTGGATATCTGAGGATATAATAACCGTGGGTGTATGTCTGGCAAGTGTAATCGCTGCCACTCTGTGTGGCTGGTCAGTGTGTGTGTGTGTGTGTGTGTGTGTGTGTATTTTCATATTTACATGGAGGATTACATCAGCTCCTGTGTTTTTTGTTTTTTTTGCTTTTTAATGTCAGGACACATTTTCTGCTATAGTTTCATCTTTGCAGTTTTTAAGTTAATACATATGATCTTGTGTGTATGTGCGCGCGCGCCGTGTGTTTTAGTGTTTGTAAGCTATGGGCTGTTAATATACAATTACTACCCACTTTAGGTACGCTGGTAAAACCTGATCCAACACCTTTTGTATGAAGCAGAATATGAATGAATATGTGATATTTGAACCAACACTAGACATCCCACTGCCCATTCAAACATAACATACACGAGTAGGACAAAATATAAGGAGCACGTTTAAATGTGGCGCCACCACTAGTTACCTCAACAATAAACAAAAACTTCATTTGTCATCTTTTTTTGACAAAATCGACCAAAATTGAAATTTACGATCATAAAAGTGAATTAAACTGGAATCGATTTTACAGGCACGCCTAATACATTTTCTCTCACCACAGCAGTGTCACTGAGTGTTGTGTTCACTGAAATTTTAATATTTTTATTTATAATCTCTAAACTGTGTATGTGTTTGCCGGCATTTAAGCTATATGCCAGAAAACAATCGAGGAAGCAATACTGTGCTTCATAACACAAGTTGTATAATCAACCACGGTCCCAGAATGGGTCTATAAAAAACAACAAAAACATATCTGATTTCAATTTGGCCAATTTCCCCATCAGAGTCTTCTTGTCATGTACGCTTTCATCGCCACTGTTGACTTTAGATCACGTCCCGTCCCAACCCTCGGCAAACATAAATTCTTAATTCAAACTGGCCCGACTTCCTTGTGGAGGATTATCTAATGCTGAGTGCTGGGACTCTGGCTATTACCCAGCAATTTTCACTTTAAAGAGTTCGCAGTTTCAAAGCCTGCGGTGTGACCAGGTGCATGGTTTGCGGGGGGGGGGGGATAGAAACGCGACTTCACACGCTAACATCCTGAGGTATCTGAGGGACAGCATTCAACAGAAGCAACCTTGAGTGCGCCAACATACTTTATAAAAACTGTATTTTTTTTTTGGTCACATCAACACAATCTTTGCTCACCACCTGCCCCAGTCTTGTCTGCTTTCCAGAAACTTAAAGGGGTGCTCTTCTGACACACTGGAGGAGATCCAGCGTGTATCGCAGCGATACACGCTCGCGGGGACAGAACAGGGCTTCTGCTGAACAATCTGTCTGGACGTGCATGATGACCTTGCATGAGAAGATTGTCCCAAATTTTCCTCAGGAGTCATTTTTGGATTTTTAATGGCCAATTTTGTAGACATTCCCGTGTGTCACACAAACGGAGCTTCAATATCGTGCTGAGCCTCGCTGATGCACTTGTGGCTCATGGGGAGCAAAATCCTGCCCAAGGTCGCACATTTTTATCAAAAGTGTGACGAGGATCGATTTTAGAATCGAAACGCATGCAGTTTCGATGCGAAATGCTAAGATAAAGTGTAAAATTCGGTACCCACGTGCTTTTAATCAAATGCAGCAGAAGTGGTGGCCTGTGTGAAGTGGCTTTTTACTGTGTCTGATATCTACTGGCCAGTGCCGCTGTGGAAACGTGTGAATTATTTGTAATCTCTGTGGTATGCTTGCTTTTCAGGTACAGGCATTTGGCCACCCACTTAGTCCATACACATCCAGAGTGCTCTCTCAACAGTGGCAGGTAAGATGAACAAGCTTATCCGTGTGTGCGTGTGCGCGTGTGTGTGTGTATGTGTGTGTATTTCTACCCTAATAGATTATCGATGCACTGCTGGGTTGGTTGGCTGCAGCAGACAGTGGAAATGGACCTGGACTCCCCTGAGGAAACAAGATATCTCTAGCACACACACACACACACGCACACAGACAGTAGCTACAGACACAGGCACAACGTGACTTACGAGAAAAACGCTCTCATGCGCGAGACTCTAAAGCGTATTTTGCGCACTCGCACACACTTACGAACAATTAGACACACCACACACCTGCTGGGTTTTCAGATGAAGCTGAGCTCCATTCTGGCTCTAACTGAAGATGAAAGGGGGAGAAGACGTAAGACAGACAGGAGGGAAAGGAGGAGGAGGAGGGACTGGAGCGAGGGATGGGAAGGTTGAGGAGAAGAGAGGTGTGTAGGGAGGAGTAAGACAAAGAAAGAAAGCGGATAAAGAGGAAGAGGAGGGGCATGGATGAAGAGTGATGCCCAACTCTTCCACCTCTCCTCCCTTCTTCTCTCACTCTCCTTTGTGAACAGATGGATGGAGATTGTAATGAGAGCCAAAGCAGGGAAAAAAGGGACAGACAGATACATAAATACAGTACATACACACCAGCAGCACCAGACAGATGCAGTACTTTGCATCCCATGTATGCTGTTTGTTGTCCCCAGCCATCATATTTACATTTGACATGGCCACACTGTGTGTGTGTGTGTGTGTGTGTGTGTATTAGTCAGGTCTGACAGGTTCTACAGTACAGCAAATTCACTGTACACAAACGGTGTTAGGAATGTGAACAATGCCTAGTCATGATGTTTCTCCTAGATAGACACACAGGGAGGGAGGTGAGGCTTCAGGCATATGATGCATCAGATGATCAGAGGAAAGAAAAAAGATGAGGAGGGAGGGATGGAGGGAAGGAGGGAGGGAGGGGGGAAAAAAAGTTTGCACGTCCTGTAGGTTTTTACGTGCAGAGTTAGGAGAGTACGGTGAAGAATTCAGAAGTCGCAATGTCAGTGAGTTCACCAGCATTATGTGCTGAATTTATTGCGTATTACAACATACTCCTGTGTGCTGATGGGCATTTATAATATCACTACCTTGACTTATTGCATCATGGATTCTGTGAACACCCCCCCCCCTTTAGTATTCAACTGTTCATGGTGCATAAAAGTTGCTAAGAAGAAAACAACACTATACAGTCGTATGATTTACGAGTAATGTAATGTTGATATTGTCCTGAGTTAAAAATTCAGGTACTGGATCTTGAAGAAAATACTCAGCTAATTACATCTGCATGTGGATATTTCTGCAGATTTTTTTCATATAGAGGATGGCTTTATTTTTCATTTCATTTTCAGTAGCACTTGTTATGTAATGCTCTACATTAAGATTTTGTGGTTGGGATAAATGTGATGTGTTTGGTCAAAGTATGCATGTTGGCAAGTGCTGAAACCTGATGGCCATTTTCCACATTATTTATATGATGGGAAATTCTGATCCCCCCCCCCCCCCCGTGTCATTCCCATCCACTCAAAGAAATGACATGAAATAAAGCAGGCCAATGTAAAATGTAAATATTCACATTTCAAGGTTACACGTGTTTCCATAAGGTTCTTCCTTAAATACAGTAACAAACTTGCAAACGTAGAGTTTCGAGTTTGGCCAGACAGCTCCAGGAATGCTGCTTTATTTAACATTAATACGCACAGTTAAGGGATCACTAGTCGCATGAGTCTTTGTGCTCTCAGGTGCAAAATAGTCCAAGCCACTGCCCCCCTTGTCTTTTCAATACTAGGGTTTCCATCAGTGTATTACACGACTGAGTTGGCACTCTGCTGCGCCTGAACACCAGAGTTTGTTTATTTGTTTGTTTTTCATACAAAAAGTTATAACTGTGTATGTTATTAAACTACTGTTGGCATTAGTTATTGTACACACATAGAAACAGCTTGAAAAAAATGTTTAAAAATGGAATAGCCAGTCAAATGTTATAGCTTAATACTGTTTTTTCCTTTTGATGTCCACTATTCCACTATTTACAGATCACAGCAGGCGTGATTGTCCTGTTATATGTATGTGAATGACATTGGATTGACGGTTCAATTCCAGCTAAAGACACAAAATCCCCTTTGGGGTTACGTCAGGAAGAGCATCCGGCGTGAAACTCTGCCAAGTCAAACATGCGGAGCGACCCGCTGTGGTGGCCCCTTGTGACAAGTGAGCAGCCAAAAGTAGCTTCTCTGTTTCCTTGCTTTGTACTTTTTGTTACTGAAATAAGCACAGCCTGTGTGTGTGTGTGTGTGTGTGTGTGTGTGTGTGTGTGTGTGTGTGTGTGTGTGTGTGTGTGTGTGTGTG
>JAVDPK010002130.1:640815-662872 GCA_034780415.1 Cichlasoma orientale
TAAATAAAAATTGTCTACCTCATTTTAAGTTATCGTACGATTAATTGATTTATTGTTTATCGCGACAGGCCTATGTACACACATAAGTATAATATGATGTCAATATATTGTAAGTATGCATTCTATCTGGCCAATCTCTTACAGCATGCTTAAAATAGTTTTGATTTAATGAGTGTTTTATATCTTTAGTAAGCCAGGGCTGACTCAAAGTATTTGGATTAAAGTTCAGGGCAAGGCCTCCAAATTAGGGCCAAATAGTTTTGCAGAAGGTAATAAGACGTCTGCTGAAGGGGTTTCTGTTATGAAACGGGACTGTAATGTTATCCTGACTTCCACATTTGTTTTACATTTTCATTAATCGTAGGAGGGTATCCCCCATCGCTGATGGGTCTCGTTCGCTACTTTCAAGCCCTTCCTTAACTTTTCTGAAAGAAGTGCCAAAAAATGGCCTTCAAAAGCGCCTACTGACGGTCTTCCCGAGAGTTGGATTGGAAGATTAATCTCTCTCTCATGTGTGTTGGGTAAATGGCCACAGGCAGCAGCTGCTTAGCTTAGTGCAAAGACTGTAAACAGACATCCTGAAGTCTTGTCATCACTGTGTGTTTGGAAGGCGTCCAGCTTAGTTTTCAGGAAGCTACTGTTCCAGGCAAAGAAAGTGTGGCACATAACCCCTTGGAAAACCACAACTTGTCAGTTGTACTCTTCTTCTAAGCTAAGTCTTGGCAAGGAAGCAAACGTTTCTTAAAGACTCACATCGAAGCCGCACATACAAAAGGACGCATGTGTATCTTCACAGAGAAAGCTCATGGGTCATTTTAGGTGCGTGTGTTGCTGCTTATTGTGGCGCACTTGCCTCTGCTTACAGGGTAAATTGGTTACTGATTAAAAATGGTGAGCTTGCAACACTTTGCTGTAGTAACAGATTAAAATCGCTGGTAATCGTCCTTCCTGTTGAACTTGTGGCGAGGAATGAACGGCAGAAGAAGCGTGTACGATATTTGAGGGAAACAAAGAGGGAGGGGCTGGCAGGAGAGGCAAAGCCTAAACTAGTATTAAATGAACACAGCTGTGCCTCGTTAAACATTAATTGGCAATTAATCAGACCCACCCACCCCCCCCTTCCCCAAGTTGATTATATCTTTATATCTTTAAAAAGAGAGAGACAGGGAGAATAAAGTAAATTATTCACTAGTACAAGGGAAGTCTGTTCCACCACAGCCTCTCTCTCTCTCTCTCTCTCTCTCTCTCTCTCTCTCTCTCTCTCTCTCTCTCTCCCTCTCCCCCTGCTTGTTCTCTCCTCCATCTTCTTGCCCGTCGTTCTCCCTCTACGCGCTTCATTCAGTTCATTAATCTAGTTTTATGCCTTTATCTGTGCTTCCTTCCCCTCATCCGTCTATAGTTCATCCAAAGATGGAAAGAGAGGGAGTGAAAGAGAGATGTCACAACACAGAGGAAGTGCCGGAGGGGGGAAGGATGGAAGGCGGGGAGGCAGGAGAAGGAGGATTTCGACTGGAGAGCGGGACTGTTGGTGAACTGCGTGTGGAAATACGTCCACACTTGTTGATCGTGTTATCTTAAGTTACTAAATGGTAAATGGACTGGTTCTTATATAGTGCTTTTCTACGTGAACACTTTAGAATAGATCATAGCCAACAGCTGAATTTTAGCTCCACCCCGTTCTGCTCCACATTATCCAGCTGTGTTGATGCAGCTAGACCCAGAAATTGGCTCACTTTCGTGCACTCTTATAGGTCCGACCTAGCAGCTTTAAGCCACCGGTTACGACACAGCATGAGACTAAATGCATGGTGTTACAATAAAGAACAGGCTCCCACAAGTTTACGTCTGACTCACGTCTCTACTGTATCACCTCACTGAAAGACCCGATTAAGGAGGACAACACATGCATTTTTGCATGGAGGAAGACAGCATTAACTTTATTGATATTTATAATAAACTGTCCCTCACATGGAGACATGGAAACAGGGACTGGATCTAACAAAAAAATTGCATTTGAGCTGTCCTTTCAAAACCTGCAGTTCAATAAGTTGCTGTTACTAAGTTACTGTTACTGAAAAGTTCTTAAGAAAGAAAGTTAGGAAACTTGTCAGCTGTAGCTCCGACTCCCAAAATGCGTAAGGTGCGGGAAGAGCAGGTTTCAAGACACTGAATCGAGAAGCACTTGAAACACAAATCTGGCCAGTTTTTGGAGCTTCGTTCGCTTTGGAGACGGTTTTCGAAAAAAAAAGCTCAAATTCTGGTCCGAGGCAGGGAGGAAAATTGTATTTTCGAATGCAACCAGCCAGCGCCGACACACTCTCAGAACAACCTGCGAACGGTGCTGAAGTTCATATGCAGCGTATGTGGCCGCAGGCGCTTTCTGTTCCTCCTGTAAAGTGTTTGAAGACAAACTGTGTGCGCACCGCGCGCAGTAAACCCAGTCTGTCCTGCGGATCCAGTGCTTCAGGCTGTTCTGCCCAGTGCTACAAGCTTATATAACAGTACCGATTACAGCAGCGAGAATAACCTGCCTTACACTCACTGACACACTTTTTTTTTTTTCCCGCCTCCCCTCGATCTGTCGCTATCTCCTCATCCCAGCTCACACTTGTTTCCTCTCCCCCACATCGAGGCTATTTCCATCTCACTCAATTAAATGCTCTCTCAAACACTTTGTTTCCCTCTGTGTCTTTTCATTATCTGTCGCTGCTTCCTTTCTCTTTGCTCTCTTTATCGGTGTCACTTTGGCTACATCCCAAAACTCCCGGCTATTATTCACCCTTTCTCCACTCGTACCTCTGTTTCTCGCTTTTTCACTGTCCTCTCTATCACTTGCCATCCATCTGCCCTCAAAATCTTACTCTCTTTCTCTCGCTCGCTCACTCTGTCTGGGCTTCGGCTCAATAATTACAAATGCTATTGAATATTGGCTGGGGGCCAAATCAGCACAGCAATCAATACAGCTAGAGAATTATGTAATGTGGCACCATATTGACTGGCCTTCTCTCTGCATTCCTTCCTGGGTGGTTTCCTCTTCTGCTCCCTACCCTCTGCTATTGTCTCACCTTGTTTACTTCCTTTTATTTGCCCCCCCACCACCCCACCCCCCATTTAACCAAATAAATTGTCAGTCTTGTTTATCCTCAGCCCAAGTTATGGGCATATTATGCACACTGGTGTGCGGGTTTACACAGCTGTCACATCTGAATTCTAAATGCGATACAAATGTGATCAGATCTTTAACCTCAGCGTGGTGGGAATCATTAAAAGGAACAGAAAGAGGGGGGACACACTCCAGGGTTCAATCGGCGTAAAGGTTCATTTGTTCTCGTTCGGCGCTTAATTACAGCGCAGCCAGAAGCCAGGCAGAACATTAGAAGTGAAACACGGACAAACTGAAACTACTGTAAGCACTTTGTCAATTTTCCCGCTTGCTCGAGTAACATTGTAACAGTGCTTCTGCTCGTTCAAGTCTGTGACCATGTTTTTTTTTTTGTGTGTGTGTGTGTGTGTGTGTGTGTGCATATATTCACGGCAACGTTTTATCAACTTGATCGAATTAATTATGTCACGTCTTTGTTTAACTTCCTCGCTGGGCTGCTGCCAAGCTCCTTCGCTTGGCCAGTGAGAGTGTAACTGCAGCAGGCTGCAGATGTGCGCACATGTGCACGCCGTTATTCTGGGAAGTGTGCAGTTTGAGTCCTCTGTGAGCTCGTTGCCTACATCAGATCCCTTTGTGTATTAGAGCGCTATTTATATATCTTGGTCTCGAATTATTGCGCTGCTTGCTTTAACATTTGAATTCACGTTCATTTTCAGAAAACTTGACCTCTGACCTTTTACCTTCAAGTCAAGGTCGCCGAGATTCAAAGTCATCCAAGATTTTTAGTAGATGCGTCTATGGTGTCCATGTTGCGGAACAGGCGACGCCGAGGCCGCAGCGGTGGCTCGACTTTGCCTTGGAAGTAGCCAAGCTAAAAATGTAAAATAAATAAATAAATAAACCCCTTAAATTCACCATTGTCTTTAATCAAACGTTACATCAGAGGACCTGGATGCTTGCACAGAGCAGGTGTTGCATTAGCAGCAGCAGAGTTCATCCTAGTTCAGTTTTGCACTTTAATCATCACATCCTCGCCCTTTCGTGCAATAAAATCAAAAGTAATATTTCTATCTCCACTCCATTATTTCCTCCTTTGTTACACAAGTAACAACATGACTGTAACTTTAAGGTGACTACAGTAATGCATTGCTTTGGTACACACTACACCCCACACTGATTAAAAGTCCTAATCAGCTGAAAGGATGCATTTTAATTCTCCACTGCAGCTGTTCTGCAGGGAGTGCATTAAGTGTGCACGGATCTGCGCACACGTGCACCTCAACGCTGTCCTGTTTCGGTTCGCCGGTACATTCGGCAGCTGGCACATGCATACGCGTACATGCGGCTGCTTATGTTGTGGAAAGTCTTCAGTTTTTGCCCTCGCTGTTTCTGTCTCAGTATTCTTTGTTACCTTTCTGTTTGGTCATGCAGCGTGGAGCTGCGTCTCGTGGCGCCCTGGCAGGAAGAGAGGGGAAGCGGTCTATAGGAGTCAATAGTAGTGCCTATATTTCCTCCAGTTTGTGCCCTGGTCAGAGTGCAGCGGCTCCATGCTGTATTTTCCATACCGTCACCCCCCTTACACCGCCCCCCCTCTCCCGGCTTTCCGACTATACTTCTTCTCTCTGCTCTGGAATTCCATCTTCCTGCACGTGGCCAGCACTTAAAAGGGCATGCTGTGTGTTTGTGTGTCCCAGTGTGTGTGTGTGTGTGTGTGTGTGTGTGTGTCTAAACGTGAGCTTCAGGAAAAATCTCTGTGAAGAGAAGGAAACATGGAGTATGTATTTTTTTTTGCAACACACCAGCGAGTGGACACTACTTTCTCTACTCCCCAACCGAAAGCTGCACGGAGCTGAACACGGTTTCTGTGCCGACTGTACATGCAGTACATTTTGTACCCACACATTTAATAAAGCGCCCAGAGCTGAAATCTGTCTGAACAAAGGGTTACTTGTTAGAAAGCGCTTGAGATACCGTTTTTGAATAGCTTTGCTTATTCGTTGGTCGGGCCCGCACGCTGAATATCAATCTGAGGAGCTGCTCGTTAGTTACACAAATGTCTTGTGATGTCGTCAAGAAAGCAGAAGCACTTGCAAAACAGTGGAAGAAAAAGTGAAAGGCTCACTGGGGTCACCCGCATTGTTCAGTCTTGGCATAGTGTACCTGCAGTAGTCGCTACGCACGCAGACTTGTGCTGCGAGGGATTATTGCAGAGGTACGATCTGATCTGATTTGGCTAAACTGTTGGTTCAGTTACAGCCCGCTCCAGTTCTGCCAAGTCGGACTTTCTTGTAACAATCGTGCCATTCTCTCATCGCTGCATCAGGTTAAATGCACTTAATAACTATTAAAAGTGAGGCCGAGTGTGATCAAACAGTAATTATCCTTTTAGGTTCATAATTTGCAAAAGAAATACAAACCCAAGTGTCAAGGGTGGGAACGGCAGAATAGAAATAGCCCGATCGGGTCTAATTCATTGAATTCGAAGCAGGAATTAAACGTACCACTGAACGCGTGCTGACAGTAAATGCAGCGAAAGAGTAACAAAGTCTTCCAGTGGTCGGGATCGTTTCTGAATCTGGAAACCATTGTTCTCGCCGAGCCTCGTGTTGCTCTCTATGCCTCGAAGCCTTATCAGCGGCTTCGCACATCTGTCGGTGTGAAGGTTTTACTGTAACGCGTTCACATCTGCATGGCAGCACCGGCTTCAGAGTTCTATAACGCCGGCCCAAGATTTATTTATTTTTTTAATCATCAGTGTTTTGACCTGCAGTAATGATTTTTTTTTTTTTTTTTAATAAAGCACATCTCCATCAGGCTTACATCACATAAATGAAGAAGAGAAATCGAGGTAGAGAGCGAGCACAGAGGCCCCTTCTCCTCTCCAATCCCATCTGTTTGACTCAGAGGGAGGGAGGGAGGGGAAGGATGGAGAGGGAGAGAGAGAGAGAAATAGAGAGAGCGGTGGTAGACGAATGAGAACGAGGCCAGATCAGGCTGAGGGAGGGATGGGGGGGGGGGGGGGTGGAAAGGGGGGAGGTGCTGTTTAGAGAAAGGCAGGGAGTGAAAAAAAAAATCAGAGGGAGGCAGGCTGGGGGGTTGGGCTCCAAGCTTGTGCATGTGTATGTGAAAGAGGGAGAGAGAAAGCAGCAAATGTGTGTTATATATGTATGTGTGTTTGTGCGCACATGTGTGTGCGCTTGCTCTGTTCCTTTCCTTTCTTTGTTTGACTACTGAGAGGGGAAAAAGCGAGACAGAATATAGAGAGAGAGGGTGAGGAAGAAACACAGACCGAGGAGAAGAGGAGGCTCCAAAACCAGTGTCACTTTTATTTTATTTAGAGAGAAGAAGGAAGACAAAAGAGGATTTCTGTTTTAGTCTCTATTTTCCCCCCCTCTCCTCCTTCTGCTCTTCCTTGCAGGCTGTAGAATAAGAAAAGATATATATATACACAACAACAACAACACTGCTGAATGCTTTTGACAACAGTGTCATATTCAGGAGCAGTGAGTGTTTTGTGTGTTGGCTCAGTGCGCGTGTGTGCGCTGAGGAGGTGGGGGAAGCAGCCTGTGCAGTTTAAAGGGAAAATACAAGGCACGCACAAAGCTGGGAGCACAGGCAGGCAAGACAGCAGGAAAGGCAAGGGAAGGAGAGGTGGTGGGAATCTGCTGAGCTGGCTGACGCTCTGACCGACAAGCTGCTTTTGGATTTTTACACCACCGAGCCGGCCCCGGGGTCTCCCTCTGTGCTCGGCCTGGACCCGGCCACGGTAAGACGAGCTTCCCTATCCACAAACCTCTCAGCTGTTTGACCGCTACTGCTCTGCTCTGCAGACAAAAGCAGGAGAAAGTTGCTCTGCCTGTGTGTGTGTGTGTGTGTGTGTGTGTGTGTGCGTGCAGATGGAGAGAAGCTAAGCTAAAGGCTGAAGCTATTGCTGAAAGGCGTGAGGAGTGCAGCACAAAGGGAGCTTGTGTGCTCCAGCTGGGGCTGTGTGTGTATGTGTACGTTTTTGTGGGGCAGGCACGAGTGTTTATGTCTCGCAGCTACCCAAACTTTTGCGTGGAAAGGATGCCCCAAAATAGACAAGCACTGAACAACTGATCCCCCTGCTTTTTTTTTTTTTTTTATTAATTCAATTTTATTTATTTATTTTTTTGGAAAATAAGATTTGTCCTGATCTGGCTGATTGTGTGCTGAACATAGAGTGAAGGCTTCTGTCATAATGGTCATCATATGGTGGTTCTAGTGCTCTTCATCATGGAAGCAGATATTTTGAAATCAAACCATTCTTGGGAAAGAGAAGAAAGGTCTTGAAGCTCCCAGCATGTTGGTTTTAAAGCCAGCGGTTCGGTTCACAGCGGGGTGATCTAAAATGCTCTCAAAGGCTCCGCTGCCAGCTGGCTCACCGGCACACAAAACAAAACACAAAAGTAGGTAATTTTGACTTCTGTCTTTCTTTCTTTTTTTGCCTTCTTACTCCTTCTCACTCCTGCATTCTTTTCTCCGTCTTGCTGATTTAAATGCCAGCTTGCACAAAGGGTTTCTCTGCTTCTTCCACATTCTTCTTCTTTCTTCAGCAGCTTCCTTTTCCCTGCACGCTCTGCCTTCGTCTCTCCATCGCGGTATTAGCAGGTGACTGTGCTGAACGTGGGTCTTGTGACTTTGCTGCTCAAGCACTGAGCGAACGCCTGTCTGTTCCTGCGCGCACAGATGCCGACTCCAATTATTAGTTTTTCGTGCACCGTGTCCCACAGCTCACTAATACAAAGTGCGTGCCGTCCTGTCCGGTGTGTTGTGGTCTGGGGGCTTTCAGCTTGCACTCCTCTAAGTCTGGTCTTGTGGTTAGCACTTGTTTTTTAAATGAATGTGTGTGTGTGTGTGTGTGTTTTTTTTATGTGCACGCTCCTCCCAGTGTAAGCGTGTGAGAAACTCAACACTTGTGCCGGCGTCTGCCTGGAGCTAATATTGGTGTCAGTGTGTGTGCGTGTGTGTGTGTGTGTGTGTGTATTGGTGTGTCGGTCCCTGTCCTAATTAAGTCCGTGCCCCCTGTGTTCCAACCAATACAAACATTCCTAGAATAAAAGCCTCACTAGAAAGACATCTCACGCGTCCTACTGTAAACTGATCCCTCCACTTCTCCCACTCGCACACGTGAGCGCCCCGGTCTGCACATGCGCACACACACATTTCCACACACACACAAGGCAAAATCTCTGTTACTATTTTACTTGCTGCCCCCCACCCTTCCTGTTTCCCCCGGGGAATTTCCTCCTTTCTCTCTTTTCTTTTCTTTTTTCCTGTTAGTCCATTACCAGTGGAAGTAGAGCATCTTCTGCTCTGACATTTCTTTCCTTTTATCTTTTTTTTTTATCTCCACCACTTCCTGTCCAGCTGTCATTATCCAATAGTGGCGTGCCAGGCATGGTTCAGCCAGGGTCGCCTGCTGTGGACTGGAATACATCATAGCTGCATGCTCTCTATCAGACATAGCCTTGCCCAATTAGGAAATACTGTATACAGGACACAGCCAGCGCTAATGCTGCACTAATCTGTTTATACTGTGCTGCTGGTTTCCATAGAGAGAGCAGAGCAAGCCGTATCACCACAGAATATTATAGGGCCTTATAGCTGGGCAGAACTGATTAAGATAGGGCAGGCTGCAGAGTTGCTGTACGTTAGGTGTTAGAATATAGACTAAATGAAGACATTAAAGAACACAGTGGAAGCAGGAAAGGCATTGATGGGAAAAGAAATGAAATCTGCTCGTTTTCGGAGTGAACTTGAGTAAATCGAGCGACCGCTGAGATGCTGTCCATCCGTAAAATGCTCTAACAAAATCACACTGATGGTCGGCGGACATGGATTCTGAATATTTCGTTTTAAAGTTCATTTCATTTGTGGTCTATGTGGGATTTTAGGACAGCGCTCAAACACCAGGACTGACTACTTTATTCCAGCTCGCATCTTTCATCATATGAAAACGGAATATTGCTTTCTTGGAAAACAAAACGTCATAAAAAGTTAACATGCATATGCCTCTGTGCATCGCAGATACATTTTAGTTAGGTCTACAATAACCTGGCGTAATGGCATCTGTAATGTGTCCAGAGTCCTGATAGATTGCCTTCACCGATGGCTGTTGTTCTAGGTTTTTTTTTTTTTTTCTCTGCAGGCTACAGTTTTGCATAGTCATTAGTTGGGGGAGGGGTTGACTCTCCCCAGCTGTAAGCGAACGTGTGTGTTTTGCCAATGCAGATAAAATATTGGGAAGCGGCCTGTGATGACTGTTGACTCTGGAGCTGTCTGTGTAGCAACAAGCCATTTCCTGCACTGAGAGCCATTAGGACGCCACCCAGCCCCCCCACCCCCCACCCCCCTGTCTGTCACCCACCGTGTTCCTGTGTTCCTCTGCAGAGGTGCGCACACACACGCACACAAACAAACGGGAGAGGTGATTGGGGGGTGTTTCTGCGGCTGAAATTGTGTGTGTACATGTGCTGCTCTTCTCTTTACCCCTCCTCAGCCCCAGGGCAGTCCCCTATGGCTGACGGGGGGGGGGGGGGGTGTTGCACATTCATTGGAATGGAGGCTGAAATGTGTGTATGTGGGGGGGGGAGTGATTGAGTGTGCTGCCTGGTGAAAAAAAGGAGACCGAGAGAGCAGGAGAAGAGGGGGAGGGGTGAGCCCCCTTGTGTTTAAAACAGGGGGGGGGGGGGGAAGGGGAGGAGAAGGAGAGGAGCAGACAGGCAAAAGAGGCGATTCGGGGTGGAGGTGAGGGGAGGACGGCTGGATGGCTGGCGCCGCGGCCGTGTTGTGTTTGCAGAGAGAGGGGCTGGGCTATTAATGGCTCACGTTCAAGTAATAATTTGAGACACTTTGATGTTAATAAATGTCTGTTTGTTAGTGGAATTGATACAATGATGTGATAATTCCGCACGGCGAAGCTCTCGAGTCACCGCCGGAGTTTTGAGCACGGCTGAATAAAAAGCGATTTATGAGGAAACGTAAAGGCTTCGGTGTGTGGAGAATAGAGTGAAACAGTTTTTGTGCTCAAAGCAAATATTGGGTTAATCTAGACAGATTTGTTTCATATTTTCTTTGGACAGTGATTGTGTTTTGTTTTTGTTTTTTGTTTTTTTAAAAAAAAAAGGTATTTGTTTGATTTGGAAGGAATCAGCATTTACTGAACTGTGCATGTGTAGTGGCTGCTACCAGCTGTCTCTGTATTGTTTCCAAAGCGAGGTGCAATTTGGTGTATTAAACACCGCATATACATTAGTAAAGGTGTGAACAGTTCTCTTCTTTCATAACTGTCATGTATCCAGAGCTCACATTTTTTCAGGAACTGATCTTTTTTTTTTTTGTCATTCTTTGACTAAATGAGCTACACTTCACCTTTGATTGCAATAGTTAGATATTCCACAGCAGAGTTTGTTAAAACACAAAAGGGGATAAGAGTGGCTAATTCTATTATGCAGGGTCAAAGGTCTCAAGCAGATTAGTTTTGGCCTTGGTGTTAATGTCTACCATAGTAACTAGGATGTGTAGGTAGCTGTTTGATTAGCTTTTTACAGACAGGTCTGACTCTGAGCTGCAGCCCGTGACACTCGAGAGAGAGAGAGACGAATTAGAAAGAGAGAAAAGAAAAGGAGCACAGATGAAGAGATGTCTGGGATGGTGAAAGAAAAGTAGCCATGCTGAGACATTGAGAATACACACACACACACACACAAGCAGGCCCACTGGCAGACGTAGTATGCTGAGTGTGCACATGGCTTCTTTGTGTGAAGGAGAGGGGCCAGGGTTTGTTGATTTAAGGTAATGACTTCCAGTTGCTTCAGTCAGGAGAGGGCTGTGTCACTACCACTGGAGAAAGACAAAAAAACACACGCGCGCACACACACATACTTACACACAGAGAGCATGTGAGCGACTGGCACAGATGTGTGTCCATCTACGGCACAAGTCTTTGCCCCCATGGCCGATTTTATTGCTGCTCCATAAAGGTCGATGGTGGAACTGTGCGAATGTTTACAGCATCTCTTGCATAATGTGTATGAACAGTTGTGGCCTGTTAAAGTGTGCTAGCTCTGTAATAAAGCTTTATAGCTCATGATGGAAGGGGAAGGAATATGGAGAGGCGCAACAACACAGAGAATGAGTTTTAGAACAACGAGCAAATATTCTGGCTTTGCTCCTCTTTCTGCACCGAGCGCATCTAATGATAAGAGAATGTTTTTGCCTCTGTTACAATGCTTGCATTCATTGTCAGCAGCTTGTAAGTTTAGTTACATGCGCATTGAAGCTTATCCTGCTGTTGCACTCTGAGTAGCAGCAGGTACTAGTTGCTTGGAATGTAACCTACAAAAAATAGAATCTGTACTGCAGCTGCACAAACACACACTGGCATAAATGCGCTTGCACGCACACACACACACACGCGCACGAGAGCTGGGCCATGCCCCGTGCATTTACTGCACTCTGTAATTGCATGCAACAAAATACGCAAACCTCTTTGAAGGTTTCTGCTCTTTGGCCCGTTCTTTTATTGTTTTCCTCTGTATTTGTTTATTTGCGGCGCTTCTCACCAAGTGATGTGGTCCCGCCCAGCTTCTCGTCGTGCGTTTTGCGTGAATTTGCTTGTATACTCGCGTCCGCCTCTGAGCGCACGCATCCTTGGAGCGTCGGGAAAAGGGCTTGCATGCAGGTTATGTGTTTAACTTCCGCCGTTAATGATGCAAGAATGGAATGCAGTGTTTAGTCTTGCACCGGCTTTCCTCATTTCACAGCACTTACATAATCGAGTAATGTCGTTAACAGCTTTACTTCGATATGTAAAGTTTACGGTGTATTTGTGCTACTGTTACTGTTGATGCTTGCTGTGTTATTTGAGGACCGCGTCATGGTTTGTCATACTAAGACTGGATAAAGTCTTAAATTAGCACAAGGAGAGAGGCGCGGGCTTTCCAGTCCGCCCATTTATGTCTCTTCATCACATTAGTGAGGGCTGCTATTGCAGACGGGGTGTTAATTTTAACTGGTATTGGCAGCAAACACGTCTTCTGTGTCCTTCAAATTGCTTAAAACTCATACAGATCAAATGTGGTCCTCGTCACAGTTTAAAGAAGTCTTCACTTTGAATCTTACTAGTGTCTGTATGTCTTTATGCAAAGCTAGATGCTGCAGACAGAGCCCACAAACACGCAAACAGCCGATGAACTGCTGGACAGACTGCAGCCATCGAGTTAATACACATCTGTGGCTGCGCGTGTTAATTGCATGTGCAAAACACGCACACACAGACGCACAAACTATAACACAGGTGACTCCACGGTGACCTCGATCGATCCAGCTGACTGAAAGTAATGCATTAACCTGATTGTGTTTCTGAGCAGACAGAGGATTATTAGGAGAAGGAAGCTGAAGGTTTGCGTTCGCGTGTGTGAGACTGGAGGCTCTGACAATTATAATTACCTGTTGTGAAGGCAGGTTGAGTTGAGCTTTGTGAGATTTGTGTGTGTTTTTTTTCCCTTTTCTATTATCTTCTCTGTCATTCTTCTTTTCTTTCACTTTTTTAAATCTTTCCACTGCTCAACCTTCTACCTTTTCTTAGCTTTTACCTTCCTGTGATAGTTTTTTTTTTTTTCACTCCTCGTTCTGTTCTCCTCCTCAACAGCTTTCCTTTTACCGCTCTTGCTCTCTCGTACGTGGGCTGCATCGCCTGTCTCTTTAACCCAGTTCCACACTGAACCCTGACCCCTCTCACTTGTGTAACGTCTATGATAACTGTGCCCAGCAATGTGTCTCGCTCCACTTCTTCTCAATGCACGATTCAAAAGTCACAGCTGAGCCACACGGGAGTCGCTCTTTTTGGTAAGATTTAGCTGAAAGCTTTGAACCTTGTAACTCCATCAGCCTCGTTCTGTAATTTACCTTATTTGTTTTAATTGTTTTGCAGACTAAGAGGAAGTGTAAAAGGAGTGTGAGAAATCAACGCTGTGTCTGTCTCGTAGTGTTTATGAGGGTATCTGTGTCTCTGCGTGAGTATGTCTGGAGGGCAGCGGGTACACTGTGACCTTTATGGGTCTGTCTGTGTGTGTGTGTGTTTGCCCTCGGATCAGTAATATGATCTGCCTCGAAGTCTGGTCCTTCCTCCTTCCTTGGTCTGTCTGCACCCTCCCTCACCCTTCCCTCTACCCTCTATCTTTCCTGTCCTTTCACAGCCTTCTCTCCTTTCCGTCTGCCACTTTTCCTGTCTTTCATTAATCCTTCCATCGTCTTTCCTTCAACTTAACATTAACCTTGCAAATCTTTGTCATTTAAAACCCTAAAATGCAACTGTCTGCACCCTATCCATATGCATTTTGGCAGTAATCAGTCTCTGACACACACTGTGATCAGATGGTTTTTGCCTCTTTTCCACCAGTACTTACGCGGCTCGACTAAACTCGACTCCATTCTACTCGGTTTTCTTAGTTTTCCTTTACAACCGAGTATCGCCTCAGCAAGGCGGCCCAAAAGTCCCGTGGCGTCATTTGTATGCGACACGAGCACAAGCGGCCGCTCCGTCTAGCTCCCTCTGGATTCTGCTGTCATCCACCGACCACAAAAACGTCTGTGTTGGTTAGCGTGCAGCCATTTCCCTCATTGCCGGGTTTCAAAAACAGAGGGGCTGATTCTCGTGTAGGAGTCGCTCTCGCAGCTCATCTAGTGACGTCACTGCCTGGCCAATCGGTGGCGTGCATTCGGTTGACGTCACATTTTCGACTCGACTCGCTCGGACACGCGGCTGAATGGGTACTAAAAAAAGTGCCTGGTACCAGGTACCGCCACCTAATGGAAAAGCCTAAAAACCGAGTCTAGTCAAGTCGAGCTGACGAGTGGAAAAGTGACATTTGATTGCAGAGATCCGAGAAGAGAGAAGGAGATGGCTGTGCACGTGTTTGGACATTATAATTGATTTTTCTCTGTTGCTTTTGTTTGACTGGTGTTAGATGTTTGGCATCAAGCTGCAAATTGCCTGTGCTATACTACAGTGATACCATGTAGTGCGGATTGCCTGTGTGTGGGTTGGGTGGGGCAGGGTGAGGGAGGAGGTCATGAGGCAGGCTGAGTCCGTCCCATAGGATTTCTATCAGTGATGCATAGAATTACATGCTTCACTGTGTGTGGACTCGAGCTTCTCTCTGTCCTCATCCATCCTAGCTGAAGAGTAGCAGAAGAGCTGCAAAAAGGAAAAACTGTGACCCTAAATATATTCGGATGCATAGAAATTCCTTAGGTCATAAGTTCAAGTGGCTTTGGGAGTTGAGAATCCTTTAATAAGAGACGGCTAACAAATTAAAAACTCCTACACTCATCTGCTGATGGCCACAGGCCGACGTGTAGGTGGTTTTAATATATTGGAACAGCGTTGCCCTTCTAAGGAGAGCTGGAGGCTAAACAAGTCCTCCACCCTCCCACTGCCTACAAAATATTCTCCCACATTTTTTATTCCTCTTTATTTTATGCTCAGACTAACTTCCCATTCATTTTTGGATCTTCCAATCAAACTCCAGCTTTTAGCGCCTCCTAAGTGCAGTCGTATGGCGCTTCTGTATGTGTCCTGTGCTCTTTGGCCATATGGTAGCTATATTAGCCCAGACTGTAAACACAGCTGGCTGCCTCCCGTGGCTGCATGGGTGAACAGCAGTCTGCCTGCAGATTCAAAAAGCCCCAATAGGAGGATCACATTCACAGCTGCTAAATTAATAATTATAATAATATGGCTATTTGGCACATTGGGATTCATGGCTGTATTTGCTGTTGCAGCCTAATATCCAGACTGTTATTGACGATCAGCTGCTCACGTCACAGGCACCGGATACAATTGATTTTAAAAACATGTTTTGTTAATATTGCCTGACATTCTGAACTGTATTACTCCAGATTTTAATTAAATAAAAATGATATATTTACATTATAAGTCACTGGTGCTGGACTCTGCAAACTTAAATTTCTGGGTTTGTTTTTACAAAACGAAATTTGTTGCTACTCAAATCCTGGGTTGCTAAAGCTATTCATCAAAGGGCAATGTATATGCGGTCGTCTGCATCACAGACACAAAGGGGGAGATAAGAAGAAAAGAAGAGAGCTGGTACTGAACACTGCACATCATAAATAAAATGTCAGAAACACTGGTGCATGCTAGCCAGTGCTCAGGGTAGCGTGAAATCTGCTCTCGCCCCCTCCTTTCTTATCTTCCCTCCCTATCGCGCTCCCCTCTCTCACTCTTTGTGCATATGTGTGTGCGTGTGCGCAGGGTAATTGAGGTGTGCGACCTTGCTGTAGGCCTGGCAGGTGTACGGCAGGGGAAGAGACAAATGGGGGAGAGGGTAAAGGGATGGATGGAAAGCTCTGCTATTATATGCTGGCAGGTTGGTAGCCTGCCTGCTTGTGCATAAATATGTGTGTGGCATATATGTTGTGTAGTGGAAAGAAAAACCAGTAATTGTGTGTGTGTGTGTGGGTGGAAACACATTCTTCTGCTGTAAGGTCCTTTGCATGTGACTTGGAAATGAGTTCAAGTGCATGGGTGTGTGGGTGTGTGTTATTGTGCAGACGAGACGGCATATATAATTTTCTATAGGCTGCAGTCTGTGCTTTGCATTGAGTTGGCTACAATTTTTTTTACATTACTGTCAAATTGGAATATGTCACTGTAATTATTCTAAAATAACTAGGCAAATGTAGGAGATGATGGACAGCTTTTGTCTCTCAGAATTTATATTACTATCATTAAGACTACATTTCCTATACACCCAGTGGCTTCCTGCCACAAAGATGTGGATGAATGTTGTTTATTCTGACATCCTGCCTCTTCCTGTTGATGTTTCTTTCTGTTGAAAAACACGTTTTTTTTTTCTCACTATTATATTTTTCTCTCCGAATCTAACCTGGTGACACACATTACAAAGAAATCTGCAAACTGGAAATTAGAAACATGGTATAGATGGTTTTAAAAAAAAGATCTCTTAAGAGGTTGCCTTTCATGGTTTGCATTCGGTGCATGCAGATGCGTTCTTCCCTCGTGCTGCCGGTGGGCTTAAGGGCACGGGCGACGCGTGAACGTACGCATATGATGGCGTTTATGACAGACGGACCTTTAAATAAAAGCTTCACACGTGGAATCTGAAAAATGTCAGGAGAATCAAGTCAGAAGGTTGGCCGGAGTTGCCCTTTCTGACACGAAGCAGACAGCAGGAAATACTTTCCGTCGGCCACGTTTTCACTCCTGGAAGTCCTGCTTGGTTTCTCTGGGAGGAGCGTGCAGGAGTCGGGACACATGGCAACCACTCGCTAGCTGTAAATTCACCAATCACCAGTGCTGTTGTTATATCAGAGGCATCGTGTAGGTAGCTGGCGGGTTAAATACAGTTTGATGTCCAGCCCGTCGGTCATTTGCGCTCTCCTGTGCACCTTCGTTGGCGGTCGACTGAACCTCGCCATCAATACCAAGCGTTTCAAATGCTGTGTACGCTCTCAAACGGAGCCAAAAAGATTACGCATTGTTACCAAACATTGTAGGATATGATTATTTGATGCAAAACGGAATGCTCTAAATTTTCTTTCGCGATGAATTCATGTTGTGGTTTGCACTTCCTCACCACTGCACCTACCATCATCTTCTCCACAGAATAGAGTGGAAACAGTGCAGTGGCAGTGAGCTCTCACAGACACTCAGCCCCCCTCTTCTTCTTCTTCTTCCTCTCCTCTCTCGCTCAGTACCCTCCTCCCCTACCCCTCTGCTCTCTGCACAGTAGCTCAGTGCATCTGTGTCATGTCACTGGGTTCTGGCGTCCCAGAGTAACCCCCCACCCCCACCCTCCCATACCAGTGAAATCTCTCTGTCTCTCTCTCTCTCTCTGTTTCTCTGTGTCCTTGTGTGGCTCATACTGTCATCCCCGATCTCTTCATCTTCTCTCTCCCTCCACCTCATCCCTCGCCTCTCTGCTTTTTCCTAAAGAAGTCTCCTCCTCTCCTGTCTCTGTCACCCTCTCTTTCTCTGTATTTAATGTGTGTCACTCTTTTAATCTCTCCCTCTCTCTTAGCCCATCATGCAGCACAAACATAGAGAGCATACACATCACCGCTGTCTCTCTCTCTCTCTCTCTCTCTCTCTCCTCCCTCTCTGTCTGTCCTTCTCTCTTGCTCATGAAGCATACACAAACATAAAACTGTCTCGGTGCATACATTAATAGATCCAAGCTCCTTAGCTGACTGCTGCATGCATAATCTATCTGCTCATACAGATTGTGAACAGTGCACTTGTGAAGCTGTGTGTGTGTGTGTGCGCGCGCGTGTGTGTGTGTGAGGCCCTAGGCTCCTCCCTCCAGAGAGAGAGAGATAGACAGGTGTGGACCAGATTGAGTTCCGCCTCATTTCCTCTGCCCTGTGCAGCTGGTCAAGGACACACATTTAGACACAAGAAACGCAAGCGTGCTCAACACATGGTTATGCACGCGCACGCGCGTTCATTATAACTGCGCACACCTCAAATAAAGACACAGCTCAAGATGGAGAAGGATCAACCGCAGCATTAGCCTAAACTAAGCGCGTGCGCGGTGAGCGCTCATAAGGCCATCTGCGCTCGAATTCCTGTGGAAGAGGATTACAGCAATGATTACAACCTGATTGGCCGAGTTTTTCCATGGTGACAGCCTGCTAGGAAGTCTCTCCAGTCGCCTTCCCCTGCATGTTATATTCATAGTGTATCTATCACAAACATGCAGTACTTCTCTGAGCATTACAATATTTATGGCTGTCTTTGGTTATTTATAGTGACACGACAGCACTCGCTGGCAGTCCGTTTTTCATGCTAGCATTAACAGTGGAGGAACATTGTGATGGCAGCGCCCTGATGAAAATGGACACTTAACAACACTCGCCGCTGACTTCAGCAGGTCTTATGTTGATCTCAGTGCACGATTTTATAGGACTCCGGAGGGCTGATCAATGGCCATCAAAAAAAAAGATCCTGCTCCAACATCATTCCCGGCTGTCATTTGGCCAGTATATTGTAAGTGCAGCAGTAGACTGAGATTCAACTGCTACATTACCAATATTGCAAAGAGGCAGCGTTAAGAAGTGCAAGTGATATCAAAATGAATAGCTTGACTTATTCTTTGTCTTTTCTACCTTGTGACAGATAAAACTAGAAAGGGCTCACCGCCACTAGTCCACACACACCTTTTGTCTGTATTTGTAGCTAGTTTGTGCGACACGTCTTGGTGATTATAGATGAATTTCTGTGTGTGTGTGTTTCTGCATGTGTGTGTGCCTGTCTGCTGTGGCGCCTGACCGGGGCAGGAAGCGTGGGGTCACAGTGTCTGGAGGACAGCCAAGCAGCCTTTGTCCCATTTAAATACACAGACACTGATACTTTGCCTTTAAGAACGCAGCCTATAGAAAGAGACAAAGAGGAGTGGGGGGGGGGGGGTGTACGTTATTTGCTTGTGTGCTTACTTGCTGGATAAGGGAATTGAGTGCTTGTCAGATTGCGGGTACATATATGAGGCGCGTGTGTGTGTGTGTGTGTGTGTGTGTGTGTGTGTGTGTGTGGTCCTGTGAAGATTGCATGAGCCACCATGTGGGAATCATGTGTGCCACAGTTGAATAAAGAAGTCTTTGTGAGCAGAAGATGCAGCTCATGTCATCCACTCATGCGCACGCACACACACACACGCACACACACACACATACATACACACACTTAAACACATACATACACAGCAACTACAGTAACTATGCAAACACGCTCTCCTACACAGCAGTGTGGTTAGAAAGGCCTGAGTCAGTCTTTTTGGTATGTGACAGTTAACTTGATACTGGATAGTACAGTTCAGCACCTCTGCTCAGGTATGTGGGCTTGGCAGGGCTTGCCTGACTACTCTCCAGCTTTGCCTCAAACCTACACGCACGGCCCATGAAAGCACAAGAGTGCATCCAGAGCTGTTGCTTATGGCCTCACATCCACCTTCCTTACACAGGTGGTACAGTTTCCCCATCTGCCCGCATTCCAACATCCGCCTGATGGAAGTAACGTAAATTGAATAATCCGAGGGCGGGCGAGAGGCTCTGAGTGGATGTTTTTTCTGACTGCGGAGACTTCTCTGTGACGCTGCTGTTCACTACAGTGCACCCACTACAGCGCCGTCCTTTAGGCACTTTAAGTGGACTTGAAAAAAAGCGTAACAGGAATGAGTCTTTGCCCTCGATGCCTGCAGTTTGCCACGTCCACAATCAAGTAAAGTTTCCATGTGCTGTTGCCGTAACTCATTTTCCGAGTCATCGCTTACCGCTTTCATCAAAGACGTTCCTTTTCTCTTTTCCTTCTCCAGATTTTATTTTGTCGGGGTGCCTCAGGCCACATTTCTCACGCCGTGTGTTTGCGAGCTTGAAGCGAGTTTGGGCATGCCACCCGCCCGCTCCTCTCCCTTTTAATACTGTTGTTGTTGAACTATCAGAAGTGTGTCAGTATGCACACCTATCAGAGATTATAGGTGCGCTGCCAAAAACAGTTAAACTGTGGAATCTTATAATGTTCAGTGATCAGCACAACCTGCCCCTTCATCCCTGTGATCCTTATTTGATGTGACACATGCAGCAGAGTCTGTGCGCCCAACGTGTGAATTACAGTTGTGGTTTGCAGGCAGCTGACTAGAGAACAGTTTGAAAAGGCGCAGAAAAGTAATGATTAATAGAAAGTTTGATGCACTGATAGAACCGCGAACAGCTGGCATCTGAACGTATGCAGCCCCTTTATTGGAAGCTCGATGTAACAATTAGTTTGATTAAAGCTCCACAGTTAAGGTTCTAGCTGCAAGCATCTCGAGTACGGCTGTTCTCTGATCTTTGTGTCAGCCCTTTGGTGCACTGGGATGAAGCTGACCGGTCAAGGTTTCAGGGTTTTGTGGAAAAAGCCGTTTTATTTTGAAGGACTGACGTCACGAGACCGTGCCGGCGTCAAAGCGTGCGCCCTGAATGCCGTCTACAGCTGTGAGGGTCACGCTCTGCTCGGCTGCTCCGCTGTGGTTTGCGAGTGTGTGTGAGAGAGAGAGAAAGAAAGGAAGAAAGAGAAGGGCAGCGAGGGTAAAAAAACGGCGCAGTGTTAAAAGGGTTATATTCATCAAACACCAATTTGCACATGCTCGCTCAAACGGCTCACAAAAACACAAGCCCTCTTTCAGTGTCTCTCACACACACACACGTAATTGCACTCTTCACAGGTCTTAATTTTGGCAGCAGCCACAGTCAGGCTGCCTTCATTAGCGTCTGTCTAGACACAATTTATTACCAACTGTTCATTCTTCTTCTTTCTCCTTCTCTTCGCGTTTGTCTCGCTGCTGCTGGATCTTTCAGACAGTCTCTGGGTGTGTGTGCGTCTGTCGGTGTGGTGAGTCTGTCTGTCACCCCTTCTTTATGTGGGTGTCGTTTTCCTGCTCGTCCCCAAAGAGGAAGTCAGGCTGTCTGCCTTGTCTGTCACTTCTATCCGCCCGTGTAGGAGTCGGAGTGGGTGTGGTGGCTTTTGAGCCGTGCCTGGTTTTGACCATGACCTTTTACTAAAGCCATGTGGCAAAAGTTCACCGAGCCAAAACACCCCCAACCTCCTCCTCACTCTCTGTGGCTCTGCCAGCCCTGGCCTCGCAAACAGGCAAATGAGACCGGCTCGATGCTGCGCTCATGCATGCGCGCAAAAAATTCAGTTTATTGGCCAGAACAGGTCTCACCCGTCTCTCCATGCGAACTCTGTACAGAAGACGGGCTGAAAGGTTTGAAAAAACTACTACACCTCTACTACAGACGTCCTTATCTGCCCGTGTCTCGCTCTCACGCAAGCGCGTTCACGATGCGGTGTGACAGCATTCCAAGAAATCTGAACAAAATGTTCTTGCTTATGATCAGCTCTTTGATGTGTGCATGCAAATCAACGCTGATATAGTATCAATAGTATCTACCCACATGCTGGTGGCTTTACTAAAGGTCATTTTAAGGATATAACCTGTGCCAAGTGACTCCTTTGAAACACGCGCTGATAAGCACAGCAAACAAATGGCCGTGACATAGAGACGCACAGCAGACAGGCAATCTAGACAGAAACACGCTGATGAAGATAACCCTGTCATTTAGCACCAGTCCTGCAGCAACCTGCTGTTTTTCTTTATGCACGCGTGTGTGCATAAGTTTGTTGCCCTAACTTGAAGAGACCTCTGAATCACCAGTGACTAAAGACTGGAGCAGCTCAAGCAAGGCTACTATACTCACGCCATACAGGCTCACACACGCTGAGCGTTGTGCTTATTTGCCAGTAGGTGAATGTGTTAATATGGCTTTGTTGCGTAATGAGTCGACAGGTACCGCATAAAGTGTAGCAGTGAGAAATGCAGGTATCACCTTGTGCACACACAGGGATTTGCAGCAGTTGGACAGCTGTGTAGTTACTTTATTGCACTTAATTGCAAATGTGTATGGATATAAGTTTGTGTGTGTGTGGGGTTAGTGTGTATATGCAGTATGTGCGTGTTTTGCAGGCGGAACACCTGGACGCGTAGCCCTTCAGCCTGATGTTTCTAAGACAGATGCGGTTTACCCAGCAATGATAGTTTTCTCATTCATCGGGATCTTCAGTTTTGGCAGTCTTAAATAATAAAAGTTCTAAACATCTGATTAACTCAATCAGCAAATTTGGCTTTGTGCTATTTCATCTATTCGCTGCACCATTAGCAGCAAGCTTCCACTGTGCCTCTTGCCTTGCAGTGCTGTGTTGGTGCCAGCTGAGATGGGGGGGGGGGGGGTGAATGCTATGAACACTAATTTCTGTCAAACTAGCTCTACTCCATTGTTTTTCACACCTTTTCTCACTCAACCTGTCTTGTTGTTTTCTCTTGTCAGACTCAAGGCCATTTACTCCACCCCCCC
>JAVDPK010002130.1:666835-679480 GCA_034780415.1 Cichlasoma orientale
TCAGTTCCATGTAGTTTAATGTGGTTATTACTTTACACTATACAACAAGTAAACATTACCACCCTTGCACAAAACGTCCCCGTTTGTTCCATGTTATAATCTCGTTATAACGTCACAGCTGCTGCAAGCGCATTTTAACACCACTGAATGGTGTTAAACTCAGTGTAGTGTGTGTTTAAGTGGTAGCAGGATGCACCAAAGCAAGTTATCTACCAAACGGGGACACGTGACTAGCCTTAGTGTCCATGATAGGAAATTGACCAGTTGGGACCGTCTGCTGAAAATGTCCTCCTTTACAGCGCTCCTAACTTTGTAAGCTCCTTTACTTTTCACTGTGCACAACTTTGGGATGGTGAGTATATTAAGCAGGACTGGAGTGCTTAGCTTATCATAGCACTACAGTTGGGATTAGCTGGTTGTTTGGGGAACTAAAGGGAAAGCCAGGACTCCCTATCAGTCCCTCTCTCCTTGAATAAAGGCCTCAATTATCAGGGCTGCAGCGCTCCATTCACCAGCTACATGGCTGCTATATGTGGGTGTGCTTAGCCAGTCTCTCTGTCTGACTGCCTGTGTGGCTCTCTGTCTCCTCGCAGTGTGAGTGTGCACGGAGGTGATTATTATAGTGTCTGTCGGTCTCGCAGTGTACCCAAAGGCTGACTCATGTTATGCCACATGTACACACACACACAGTCCTCCACACGATCCTACATATCAGAGGCTGAAAAGTACCATCTGTACCAGGGACACAGTCTCCTACGCCTATGCTCACGCACCCACCAACACACACACACACACACACACACACACACACACACAAAACTTGTCTTTGTAGACTCCATCACTATTATAAGCTGTTTATTTTTCAAACATGCTTGGATTCGTGTCAGTGGCATGACAAGAATTTCGGGTCTCATACCCATAAAAGAGATGCTGTCTATATTTAGAGTGTGAGAACTGAGCTGTCCCCATCACTGATCTCTTTAATTACACACACAAAGTCACACACACAGGGACACACACACATGCCTGCATTTCTTCCACGCAAACACACACACACACACACATGATTGTTAGCCTTGTACAAGAGTTGCTTTAACCCCCCACCCCCACCCCCTTCAGCACCATATATGGTTAATCTTCTCAGACTCTTATATGGGTACAGGACGGTACATGTGTGAGAGAAACAGCTGGAGGAAACTGTGTTTGTGTAGGGGCAGTGTGTGTGGCACACTACAGTCCCACCCGTGCCCACATCAATCAGCAGTCCTCTTCCTGTTCACTTTGCAGGCTGATGTTCTCCCACCGCACTCTTTGGTGTGCAATTACACACACAGGCACTCACTTGAGACAGCAGACACTTAGATACTCAACGCACCTAACAGGTGATACACTTGATAATGTGGGAGCAACGCAGAGGATTTGGGTTAAATAGAAAACTAAAATCCCCTTTCTCATACTCACAATTTAAACTACAAGGCACATTTAACCGTACATTCTTACAGTGCCTTATTCTCTACACTTTAAGCACTTTATCGACCTCACATTCACGGCCAGTTTAGAATCACCAATTAACCGAGCATGCATTTCTTCGGACCGTGGGGAGCCGGATAACCCGGGGAGAATCCACACAGACAACAGGGACAACATGCAAACTCCACACAGGATGGCCCAGCCGGGGCTTGAACCAGGAACCTTCTTGCTGTAAGGCAACAATGCTAACTGCATTACTGTGTTGGATGGACTGGAGTTAAGAGTGGTTTCTGTTGGGCTAAATAACATTTACTTGAGTCTGAACACTGTGATCGTGAGCAGATGATGTATAGTTGGCTACTCTATGGTGGATAATTAAGAACCGGAGCAATAAACGCTATATTAGCATCCAGAAGTCATGATGAAAATGTATCTGCGGCTAACTTGATGCAGTCATATACACATACTGATAAGTACAGTCCTAAGGATGCAGCTGGATGTGTGGAAGCGTATTAGCTGCTGTAATAAACTGTGAAACTGTTTGGAGTGGTCCCTTTACTGTTATTCTCTGTGCAGACAAACAGGCAGCCAGAAACGCTTCCAAGCTCACTGCAGAGTACTGTATGTACCATATCTATCCTCACACTCACACAAGCCTTCCATATAAGCACACTGCCTTCAAGTGTCATAAAGACCCCCTCTGTGCCGTGTCCCTCCCCATTATTGAGCATTCTTTGTCACTTCACAATAGAGATCTAGATCCACCCAGTAGTACATGCAGCACATGCCGTGCACTTGCTTCATCGAGGGCTTGAATCTAGCGCGCGCTCTTTCTTCTGGTCACTTTTCGCTGCGAACCGATAAAAGCAAAAAATGCTTACGTTCGTTTAATGTTTAACTTTACTTGGAAGTGAAGCTTAAACTAGCTTAAGTTCCTGTTAATCGTATGGAGAAAATAACGTTAACTTAAAGCGATCGCGTAACAACAAAGGAAACAATTGCATTATTCCACCAGTAGGAGGAAGCAGTGCGCCTACATGTCTGTATGTACCCCCATCTCCTCCTTAACAGGTGGGCCGATCTGGAGGAAACTTTGAATGAACGTCATAATGCATACAGGGATCATTAACATCTATATGTTTCCTATTTTTTTTAAATGCTTGTATCTATTAAATTCTTTTCATCATCCCCCCGCGAATGCAGTGTTACACTTGTTGCATTTGTTTCACGCTCAGCGTACGTCGACGTTTAACCAAAATTTGTATCTGAGACATGAGTTGGAAAAGCGCTGCAGGCCAAGCAAAAAAAAACACCATTATGGCGTCTTTTTTTTTTTTTTTTACCAAGTAAAGAGCGTAAGAGTGCTTTTCTGGAGCTCATTTTCTCTCTTGAAGAACAATAAGGTAAGTTATCAAACTTGTAATAAGTGTGTTTAAATTTATTTCGCGGTGCAGCTGACATCATGTTTGTTAATGATAGCTTGCTATCGCTAACAGACTTAGCTAATAGTTGCTCCACAGTTGGTGGATAAAAGTCTGCGGGATGAATGTGTTGAGGTTTGTTTTGGCGGTAAACTCTCCTTACCGCTGTCCCCTGAACGCCCCAAAACACCTTTTATTTGTTCCAGTGTAAAAGTGAAAAGTCAGTAAATTTGAAGCTTGATTTGTGCGTTGCTGAAGGTGACACAGTGAGTGCAGTTTGTTTGTTTACAGCAGGTACTCTCCATGCAAATAATGACAGCGCTGACTGTGTCAGCTGCAGAGGGGTTGGTTAGTTAAACATCATATTTGACCCAAAGGTTTTAAATATCATGAATAGATGAACTGCACAGTACGAGTTGTTTGTTTGCTTTTAAACAGGCTTTGTGAGAGTGAGGGGGTCTGGGGTCTGTCGGGGGGGTGTTGGCTGTCACCGATGAAGCTGTGCCGATCCCTCCAAATCCTCTCCACCCTGATCCAGACATCGTTTCTGAGGGAGATATTTTAATGGCTGGTCTCAAGAACCTACTTCAAGTACTTTCTTGTTTGGGCTGTTAATGTGTTACCCTTGGATTACCCTAAAGCCCTGAAAATACTTTCACATTTATTCAAAGACTTCTACTTTTTTTTATTTATCTCTGGATTTCTGAAGCACTTGAGTAATACAAGTAACACTTGCTTTTACAGTGTAGCATCAGTGATTTGTACTGAGGCAAAGGGTGATTTTGTAATATTCAGATTTCATTGTTTCTTTTGTATTCTGTGTTCTTCTGAATTGTTCTGGCCATAAATAAACTGCGTGCGCGTGTATCCGTAAGTCATCGTCTCAGCATCATCCGTGACACACTCCCGTCCTCCCTGCGGCAACTAATTTTGCCTCCTGTTATCCTGCTGAGGCAGTGCTTTCTAAATATAACCTGTGTGTGCTTGTTGGGTTTGTGATGCATACTGTTGGTTGTACCAATGTGGCTCTTTGGCATTATTATAGAGAACAGGATGGTTGCTTTGGCAAGAAATAGTTGGAACAACTGTTTCCGGCCTTGGAGAGACCCATTTGTGGTTTGTTTGGCTACCTTTGAGCACATGGCATATAATTCTTGTACTCTGTGTGCACACAATCAAATTACTGTCACTTACTTAACAGGATCAAGAAATATATTAATCTCATAAGTCAAGATTTTAAGCCATGAGAACTATATTTCAATAAATAATGTTTCTGGTGGTGCCAGACGGGCTGGTCTGAATGTTTCAGAAACTGTGGATCTACTAGGGTTTTTCCACAAAACCGTCTCTAGGGTTTACAGAAAAAAAACAGCAAATATCCAGTGAGCAGCAGTTCTCTGGGTGAAAATGCCTTGTTGATGCCAGAGGTCAGAGGAGAATGGCCAGACTGCTTCAAGCTGAAAGGAAGGCAACAGCAACTCAAATGACCACTCATTACAACCACGATATGCAGAAGAGCATCTCTGAATGGATGACACATTGAACCTTCAAAGTGATGGGGCTACAGCAGCAGAAGACCACACTGGGTGCCACTCCTGTCAAGCTAGAAACAGGAAACTGAGGCTACAATTCGTACAGGCTCACCAAAATGGGACAATAAAAGATTGGAAAAACATTTCCTGGTCCTGGTTTGTCTGCTGCAACAATCGGATGGTAGGGTCAGAGTTTGGCATAAAGAACAAAAAAAAAAGAAAGGATGGATCCATCCTGCCTTGTATCAGCAGTTCAACCTACTGGTGGTGTAATGGTGTGGGGGATATTTTCTTGGCACACTTTGGGCCCCTTAACACCAACTGAGCATCATTTAAACACCACAGCCTGCCGACCACGTCCACCCCTTTATGATCACAGTGTGCCCATCTTCTGATGGCTGCTTCCAGCAGGAAACGCACCATGTCACAAAGGTCAGATCATGTCAAACTGGTTTCTTGAACATGGCAATGAATTCACTGTACTCAAATGGCCTCCACAGTCCCACAATCTCAATCCAGTGGAGCATCTCTGGGATGTGGTGGAACAGGAGCTTTGCATCATGGCTGTGATCAGGCGGTCCAGGCTGGTACTTGCAAGATGTACCTAATAAAGTGGCCAGTGAGTGTGTGTAGCTCATGACTGTATGGAAAAATAACTACAGGCACTTCTCTTTAATAGTCTCAGACGGCCTTAAATGGTGTATAACCGTGTTACTAATATTTGTTAGATATTTATAAGCTACTAGGACAACTTCTGGATGGATAACCAAGGTGTCAGAATTCCCATTGCCTCATCAATATGACCACCTCCATTAAACAGTTACATAAGTTCTAACCAAATTCCACTAATTAAAGGTTTATTGAGCATTTATTAATATTGATCATCTTTGTAACTGTGTTATTAATAAATAGTGGATGATCGCTCAGTCAGCATCAAAATATGAAAGTGGAAAATAATCACATTTCAAGTATGGGCAGCTGAGGAAAGCTGCATCATTTTAGAAAACCGTTCAGTCTAACCTTAGAGACATAGTGTCTAATCTGTTTTTCAATATGAAAAATAAAAAATAAATAAATCTTAATATCGATGTGCTATAAATCCAAGGCAGAGGCAAAATATACTCAGACTATGACACTATGATAGTCTCTGTCTTCCTGTGGTAATATGAAGTCAAGGGCGCTTCCTCGTCCAAAAATAGACCGTGGCAGAGAAACACGCTGCTGGCCGTGCCGGAGTCCAACCGTTAGTCACGAGTCTGCCTGGAAAAATCCTCTAGAGTTAAAAATAAAAAAGTACAAATGGATAAATAAACGGCCCGGTACCGGCAGTCGGATCGAACTGCCAGCCTGGGATTCCGGGGGCGGGTGACGTCACGTTTGCGGAGTGTGCGTTTCTCTTTAAACACAGCTCAGCGCAATACGATCCCTGCCTGACTGCTTCTGTGTGAGAGGAGTTGACGCGGAGAAACACGGAGACCCGAACGAGCGGAGCCGTCGCTTGACAGCAGAGACAGCCACCAGACGGAATCAAAATCAGAATATAGAGGAGCGAGCCCATCGCGGACATCAGGGGAGCCTCTCCTGCCGTCAGGAGCTCGAGTTTCACGGTTATTTGGAGAGGAAGCGACGCAGACCAACAGGGATTATAGGACCGCAGCAGCTCAGCGCTCCGCCGGCTGCTCGAATTTCTCTGCAGACTTCAAAATACAAAGACTATAAAGGCTGCTGTGACTGACACCGAGGACCCGGAATATTATTTCATTCAGGAATTTATTTGACTTCTGTAGCGGCTTGTTTGAAACTCCTGTGTGACCGGTGAGTGCCGGGGCTGCTGAGGGGGAAATTTAAAAGTCCAGGCGACTTTGTTTTGGTTGTAATGAGGGGGGGTGGGAATGAATAGAAAGTTTTTACTGTGATGTGTCCTCGTGTAACCTGCCGAGGTTTCACATCATAGGCAGACAGGCTGTACAATAGCTGCTGTATCGGTTATTGATTGATTCATTCAAAACAGTGAGCGGATTATCGGAACTTGCTGAGTGTAACCCTTGATGGTGTGTGATCAATGAGGCGGGGGAATTTTTGTGTTTTTCTCAGCCACAAGTGGCTTTTTTTTAAATCCCACGCGCGTAAAAGCTGTGCCTCAGTTCGGCGAATTGTTTTCCTCATGTTCACGTTTGATCATCTTTACCGGACCCGGTTAATCATTCAGCGCACGTGGGCTTGAGTAATTTCTGCAAAATTTGGCAACAGTGCGAACCTGGGGATTCACGGAACCCAGTTCCCCAACTTTTGTCCTAAAACTGGTCCGTGCGTGTCAACTCAAGTGATCACGATCTAATCCGTATATTGCCTCGGGACACCCCGGTACGGTGCTTGTTGCCCTGAAAACTCATGACCATCCCGTGTGTGCGGAAAAGGGAAGGAGAGTTAGAGGACAGAAAACTGCTTGTGCAAGGAGATCTCACGCCATTGTGTGTCTGTGTGTGTAGGAGTGGGGGGTGGGCAGGATCACTGAGGTCGGCAGCCGTATAAAGTGAATGGATAGCTGCCTCCCCCATCACCCTCCAGTCAGTCCTTTCACACACAAAGAACTGGACTGAAAGGAAGTGATTTGCATCACCTCTCTTATTTGGGGGGGTTGCTGACCTTTAAGTCTGAGTCTCAGGAGGCAGTTAGTGCACTGAAGTCTTGTTTTTGTCACCCGGATCAGATGCCCAATTATCACCTTTAGAAACACTGATGCAGAATTACTTTCTGACTGGCGCCTGACCCGTGCGTAAACGTGCGCTTTGGCCGCCTTGCAGCAAACTGACCAAAGCAAGGAGACAGAATAAAGTTAACTATTTTGGGGGTGGGGCTCGGGGGGGTGGCAGTAAACCTTTAAAGTATGATTATAAGTTATTGCCTGCTCGCGTACAGATGTTAAACACTTCTCTGTCACCTGTCAGGAGAAAGCAGTTGATGAGAATTTGTGGCTGGGTATGCCGCTTATTTGTCACTTTATTACCCGCAATAAATGAGGCCAGATCCAAAAGAGTGGAGTGTGCTGGCAGGGGATCGCTAAGAAAACAAAAACCAGTCCCTTTGAAGGTTCACTTCCGATCAAACCGATCGATTGGCGTTTAAAGAGCGGCGTGTTTTGTCTCACCTTTTCGTGTCGGAGGTAGTAAAAAGTTAAAGCTCCAGCTCGCTCCTGACACGCTGTGCCGACTGTGTGCTGCTGCTTCCTCAGCTCAACCCCGCCCCGTTTGTCCCGTGATCTCAATAGGATTGTGTGTGTGTGCGTGTGTATGAATGAACAATCGCCGCCCATTTTACTATAACCGATGACGAACATGGGCGAATATTAAAGAGATAAGCACACGTCAGGAGCCCGAGACGTGGTAGTGGAAAGAAAGCTGCTCGCTCAAGAACAGTGAGAGTCACGCAACTTAAGGAGGTAGAGTGAATTAGCAGGACTAGTCACCAATCCCACCCACACCCCCTCTCCCTTTTCTCCATGCGCAGCTCTGATCAGGATGTGGCTACTTTATTACAATTGTTCCTTTTTACACATGCCTGACATTAAAAATGGGTCAGTAGGTTGGCTTAAAGTGATTACTCAGCTACTCTGCCAGTTGACACCGATCAAACAAAAGCTCTGCGTGTGTGTGTGTGTGTCAGATGGTGTGTGCTGTGCATTGACCACTTTTGTTAACTGTTACATACACCAAAGTTTCAAAGTGAAACTGTTGAGGGCAGTAATCGAATGTGTCAGTGAAACATCTGCGTGACACCACAGTGTTGCAACCTTTACAGTAAAGGGTGTAGTTTCTCCTCCAGAGAGCAACGCAGAACCAGAGAGAGAGAGAGGGGTGTGTAGGACAACATCTGCTCTGCCAACGATCAATTTGCCAAACACACCCCGACAGTTCAGGCGTTAAATCGGGAGTTCTTCTGTGGTGCTAGCTGACACGCTTGTTGGAAAAACAGTTGAGGAATTTCCTTCACTGACGACACTTTCACTTTGTTTCTCGCTCCCACCCCTCCATCATGTACAGCAGGGGTTACTGTGCTGTAGCTGATTGCCTGTCCGTGTTGTGTTTTAAGGAGTGCACGCTGATAAGGATTTAAAGTCTAAAGGATGAGGGACCAGCTGGGGGCAATATCTTAGCCAGGCAACCGTGCACTAAGAGAAGGCCTGCTGTGGATCAAGGTCTGTCAAAATGAGGACCAGGGCCCAAAAACAACAACCATATTGTCTTCTGTAGAGTCCAACATATGGTAAAAGTTATTCTGCAGTACTACCTCTGCAGGGTATGAAAAATATTTGGTAAAAAGAGATCAAATTTAAGATTTAAATTAGGCAAAAATGGCAATAATTGGCAATAAAACAGCACAAAAATAGAACACAGACAACCGAGCGTGCTGAGTGTGCACGCCAACGGCACTTTATGGACAATAACTGGCTTTTAAGCTTTGAAATATGGCATAGTAGTTAAAATTCATCTGCCACTAACATGTATGGATGAATTCATTATCCATACTACTTCTTTCTCATTAGTTTCTACAAACCAGCAGGGCTCCGCTATGTCACCGGCCAAGTGGAAACCACGGGCATCAATCACCCTCGTACCGGTCGCTCATATTGTGCTGCGACGTGATCCGAGGGCGCTAAGGAAAAACAGATCCTCGGTATAGCACGCCTCGCAATCTGAGAAGTGAATTGAAATGTGAGTGTTTCACATGAGCAGGCAGAAGGCAGGGGGTTCACGTGCAACATGCTGCTGCGAAACACGGCAGCATTCGCTGCAGAGGCAAAAAACAAGAGAGAGAAAATTCTCACCGGCGACCAGAGCGCCGCTGGAGAGTACTCTGCTAGTATTTTAAACCTAGTGAGAGTGAGGTGAAAGTTTTCCCACTGAGTTCAGTTTCTGTTATCTCTGGCCCTTTGCCATCAGTGATGATGCCACAGCGGAAGGGGTGTGTTAAAAACTGCAGTGTGTGTGTGTGTGTGTGACTCACAGCCAAAGTTAAACAGACTCTCGCACCTTGGAAAGAATTTTCTTCCTTCCTTTGGTACCTCCCCTCACCTCCTGTGACTGCATTTACCCACGTCCACCACGCTGGGAGAAAAAAACATAAGTCAGCCGGTGAGAAGGGAGAGATTCATGAAAGAAAGGGGGGGGGGGGATAACCCCACGAGATCAGCAGCTGCGGTATTTGGAGAATCTGTAAACAGGCCTTGGATGTTCTCTGGTCTGAACGAGCGAACGTCATAACAAAGCTGCTCTGCCTGTGTCACAGTTGCTCTGATAAAGTCAAAATGATCGTAATTACACCCACTGTAAAAAACAACGGCGCACTGACCATCTGCACACATGCTGTCATTATCTCTGATTGGCTATGGCTCTCTCTCTTTCTCACACACACACACACACACACACACACAGACTGCCAATGAAACATAATGTGAGTCCAGGGAGGAAGAGGAAGGGGATGGTGTGAGGTTAGCCTGCCCTGTGTTTCAGGAAACATGTTGATTAGTAAAGACCTCTCATAAACCCTGTTATGAATTCCTCCCTCTGTCTATCTCAAGCTCTCCAGCTTATTTTAATAACTGTTGGTGAAGACGCGGCCAGTTCCCCTGGTAACTGTTACCAAGGAAGCAGTCTCTAGTCCTGTTTAGTATATTTCTGTGTGTGTGTGTGTGTGTGTGTGTGTGTGGGTGTGTTAGCTCTGGATGTGGAATAGAAGCACCTGGAGAATGAGGGAGGGGGAATTTTTCCCTTTGAGGCAGTTTTTCCTCTGAAAAATGGGAGTGTGCAGTTTGTCCAGAGCTTTTCTTAGATTTGTTATTGTAAACTGTCACTCGGAGAAGCAAAAAAAAAAAAGAAAAGAAAAGAAAAGTTGGGGGACTTTTGAGGTTGTTCATGCATGAAAACGGAGAGCGTTGATCATCAAGCGGCTGTCACTTCACCCGTAGCGTCTAAGATTTCGGCTTTGTCCCCCCCATCCTTCAGACGAGTTGAGTCATCGCCCTTTTTTCGATTCAGCGCAGGCACACGAGCGTTGAGTCCGTGAAGAAATCTAGACTGGCGTTTCCTCCGAAACTTTAAGAGTTTCTGTGAAAACGAAGCAAAAAAGTGCAAGACGCACGCACGCACACACACGCACCCCCATTCTCCCATCATCTGTTTGTCACTCACTTTTACCAGAAGCTTGAAAGTGCAAGCAAGGCTTTTCGCTTAAGCAGCAGCAGCGCAAATGGTTTCTCAAGTCAGTTATGTCTCTTGTTTTTGTTAAAGTGGCTGGTGTGAGTCATGAGTTGGACACACGTGCCGTCACACAGGATGACTGTGTGTCTGGGGTGTATTTTTAGGAACTCGCAGCGGTGAACTTGACCCTGCTTATTTCACATCTGCAGAGTCTCATATTAGTCACATAACGATGTGTTACTTTTTTATACAGTCATTTTTTGCAAACACCCTAAAAACGCACAGTTATCTTTTTAACAGGAAGCCTCATTGCTTTAAAAAAAAAAAAAAAAAAAAAAGCCCTTCCCCAAAGCTCGATTTCCTCCCTTCATACACGCCCCCTCAGGGAGGCCCACTTCCTGCGTCTGTGACGAGAGTTTCCTCTCCCCTCAGAGCTCTGTTCCTCTTCTCTTTAACGTCACACACACACACACAACTGCAACTGTGTCTTTGCATGAACTGTGCGCCACTGTAACCCAGTTGTTGTCATGTTGTCAGTCGCAACCCAGATGTCACGGTGGTGTGCAGGAAAATAAAGGGGCCTCCTGTTTGCCTTTTTCTTTTTTTAAACCAGCGCTCCACCCACATACTCCTTGTGCAATTTGTGCTTCTTTTTCCACAGAGAGATAAAAATGTAGTCTAACTGCAGTCAACTCTCTATCTCCTGAATGTGGTCAGGCCAGCTGTTAGGACCACCTAAATTAATGGAAAAGGTAGTGGTGAGGGGTCCAAACAGCAAACTGCCAGGCTGACCACTGACAGCCAAAGCAGGGTAATGATTAGTGTGTGGTTGCTGCTAACCTGAAGATTCCCCCTGCTGTTTACTAAATGTTTGAATTAGAAGCAACTTCAAACCAGCAGTTTGAATATGGAGACTTCGGATCTCCCTCCACAGATGTTTTACTGCCGCCCGTCACAGCCTGAACGCTGAGCAGATGTGTGGCAGCGCACACAAGCTAGAATGAGACAAAGGGAAGCACACACGAGTCGGGCTTTGTTAAAAGCCGGCCGCTGCGCACAGGGAGCAAGCGAAGGGTTAGCTCAGCGCCGTATTTTCCAGCCAAAGAGTCGTGTTGTTGAGAAAACCGTCCGTCACCGAGGTCAGGTCCCGCCGTGTTTATGCAGAAACAAGCTCACGCGTGCCGTGTCCTCAGCTGAACCACACTGCCTTGTGTGTGCCGGCTGGCACATCATCTTCTAATTCTGTGTGCGTGTAAGGACGCAGACGTGATAAAGTTAGCCCACATCATCATCATCTCGGAACAGCACGCACTGACGTTAGTGCGCGCACAAACAAATACACACGTACGTGCAGACACAGGGAGCCTGGCAACGAGGCAGGGGAGGATGGATGCAGGGGCGGGCTGGCTGTGTGTGCGTGCGTGCGTGTGTGAGTGAGTGTGTGTGTGAGAGAGAGAGAGATAAAGAGAGCGAACTGCATGGTGTTTCCTCCAGAACACGATCTCTATCTGGGACTGATTATGTAATGGCCAAATAGAGTAGAAAGGCTGAAGGAGGAAGGAACACGACAGAGAGAGAAGACTATGCACGGCCTTGCCGCCATGCTTGACCAGAGACTGACTGCTCTGTCCTAGCTCTGTTTTCCATTATCTGCCACTTCTCCCAGTTTTATCTGGTAATTTCTTATCAGAATGGCTGCGCAGTGAATTTACTCGGACAGTAATATGCTCTCCAGCTGCCTGCCATTACCCCTCAAAGTCTTCATTTTCAAGCAGCACGCTCCATTGCTCCGTGGGAGCACAGGGATGGGCACCATCGAATTCATTTCCAACTCTTTGCTCCCCTTAGCTCTTGTTAGTGACTAAGAGGGCTTCCCTGTGCACAGCCGCAAGCTTGTGACTTTGGTTCGTGCCATGAAATTGCTGATTTTCTCAGATCCCTGCAGAGATACCGTAAATTCCAGACTATAAGCCGCTACTTTTTTCACGCGCTTTGAAGCCTGCGGCTTATAATATGATGCGGCTA